>PVIY010059755.1:0-11912 GCA_004026745.1 Myrmecophaga tridactyla
AGCTCTACATTTTCAGACAATTCTCTCCAGCCTCTCTGTTACACTTTAACTAAAAAGGTGATATCTATGTAATGCATAAGAATAACCTCCAGGATAACCTCTCGACTCTGTTAGGAATCTCTCAGCCATTGACACTTTATTTTGTCTCATTTCACTCTTCCCCCTTTTGATCAAGAAGGTTTTCTCAATCCCTTGGTGCTGAGTCCCAGCTCATTCTAGGATTTCTGTCCCACGTTGCCAGGAAGGTCCACACCCCTGGTAGTCATGTCCCACATAGAGAGGGGGAGGGCAGTGAGTTTGCTCGCTGTGTTGGCTGAGAGAGAGGCCACATCTGAGCAACAGAAGAGGTTCTCTTAGGGGTGACTCTTAGGCCTAATTTTAAGTAGGCTTGACCTATCCTTTGTAGGATTAAGTTCCTGTGAACAAACCCCAAGATTTCGGGCTAAACAAGCTGTGGTATATGCATATGATGGATTATTATACAGCTGTAAGCCAGAATAAAGTTATGTAGTCCGGTTTTAATCGCTTCACTTTTCCAGACCCTGGGGTCTGAACTCCTTGAGGGAGGGATTCCACCTGGATTGGGCCCCACACCTCTCCTGGGGAAGGCACAGGCTCCAGACAAGCTCTCAAACAAGCTTAATTCTGCCTATGCCTGAGGCAGTGGAGCGGGAGAAGCCCTGCAGCTGTATCCAAAGAGCTGTCAAGCTGTAGAACACAGCCACCAAACCAAAAAAGAAAAATACTTTTCAGAGTAGGACCCACATTCCTTGGGTTTGCCAATCAAGAGCTTAAGTTGGTACGTTGCTCTGTGTATCTTCAGGACCGATGTGCCCCCTCCTTTCCTGCAGGGCCCAGACCTTTTCAGATCCAAAAAAACTTCTGTTTTTTTTTTCTTTTTTCTTTTTTGTCAGCCCTGCCTCCTCTGTGCTGGGGTAAAAACCAGAGACCTCCATTTTTGCTCGAGGTTCAGCTGAACTGGAGGCCTAGTTTTAATAGTCAGAATTTGTGAATTAATTCCACACTTGGAGCTTGGTTGCACTCAGCCCCTGCTGCTGGTAAAGTCCCTTTCCTTTCCCCTCTGGGAAGCAGCCTGTGGGGGAGGGGCGCCAGCCGCCGAGGCTTGGGGGACTCATGGTTCTCGGGGGGCTTGCAGCCGGTCCAGCTGGTCCAGACTGGGGTATGCTGTATGTCCAGTCACTGCTGTGGCCCCAGCAGTTGTTCCATACTGTTCCTGGTTATTTAGTAGCTGCTCTGGAGGACGAACTAAATCCCACACCTTGCTAAACCACCATCTTGGCCAAGACCCCCTTTCTAATTTTGACTCTATTGAAATAATAACCTGGAAACTAAATGTGGTAGTCATTAAGTGAACAAAGAAGTCACAACTTTTTATGAAGTAATCAGCAGAATATCCATAAAGCCTGGAAAATAAATAATATTAGTTTACCTTTTTTACCGATTGATGATAGAATCTCCCTGTAGAATCCCAGGGAGAATCATAATTTTAATCTTCATCTGTTAAGATACTCTTTTAGTGAGAACACATTTTTAGTTGCTTGACAAAATGTTAGGCCTGTCTTCCTTAGAAGAGATGATTAAGACCTTTGAAATATGTGCCAATTGCCCTTACCTTGCCTCCAATTATAAGTATGAATGCATCTATTTACCTTTGGGTACTTAATACTGTAGATTTCAGGTCTTTTTCAGAGATGCTATAACCTAAAGTCTTTTTATTTTGATTCTTAAGAAAATCACTTATCTTTGCAGTCCTGTATTTATTTTATGATTGTTTTCTTCAATGTTTCAAATTTTCTGCATTTCTATAAGATGTAGGCTGTATGTTAACTTCCTAGGCAGTACACATTCTGTTGATTACAGAATCTTAGTTGTCAAATCATAAACTCAAAAGAACCTTGAGTCTCAAAAGGAGACAAAGAGAATAGCTCCTAAATCCAGTTCATGGAATGGTGAATCTATTATCGATTAATGTAGCTGTTTTTCACATAGTTGGTATTACCCAATTATAGGATCAAAATTTTGATCATGCAATATTTTAATTGTATGTATATATGTGGTTATAGATATATGATATACCATACATTATGCTAGATGCTGGAGAAGCACAGAAAAATAACTAAATGTTAGTGTACCAATAATTAATAAAAATGGGGCTTAGTACCTATCTAAATGTTAACCTTACATCTTCCCTTTCCAGTTCTCTCCCTCTAGTATTTTGACTCCAACAGGATCAATAAGCCACTGATTTTCTCACTTTTTTATTTCATCCTGTCATGTCTTCAGTTTTCTCCTTCCAAGCTTAAATTTCATGGTGAATCATTATAATCACTCCCTGCCATACATCCTCTCCTTTGACCTCTCTCACTTCTTATATTTATTTGGCAAAAAAACCTTCACTCTAATTAAATCCTGCTCCACCTACCGGGTGATTGCACCCATAGAGCTGAATGTCACTGGAGAAAAGGACACAATTTAAATTGATGACCACTAGATCAAATGGAGCCTTAATGCTGCAAAGTAATCCTACTACATTTTCCTGATCTATCTCTTCCATCACTCCAACAGATGACTATTTCATATATTCTCTGCTCTCTCCATCTTCTCCTCCCTTATCCCCAGTCTCAGTCTTGATACCTATTCCACTGAAAAATACTGAAGCAAACAGAAGTGAACTTTTGTCATCTAGAACTCTGCTAGAGGTAAGCACACAGTAGGCACTCAAAAAAATATTTGTTCAATGAAAACTCTTCTGAACATACACTTGTCCAGCACCTAGAAAACTGAGATGAGGCACATTGAATGTTGTATGGTAGCAAAAAAAAAACAAAAAAAAATCCCACAATGCTTGTTGGGATGGAAGCCATGGAAGCAAATATTATTTCTAGTAAGCTAGTAATTTAAGAATATTAACTGAAATCAAACATTGATTACTATTTAGATAATGCTTCCTATCAGTAGTAATATATTCAGTGCTATTACAACTGAATATTTGTGTTATGAAATTTATCTGCCTCTTTGTTTATGTTATGTCTTACACTGTAGTATCCAAATATTGTTCTTCAGCTGGTACTTATTTTAAATGAAGTGTAATCAGTTTCACTTTTGTGAGTTTTTCATGTGGAAGTAAAGCTTAGCTTAATCCACACTTTCTAGAAATGCTTTGTGATTAAACGGTGTCAGTGCCTAAGTAACTGAAGGAGTTCTTGTAATTGGGTCACTTTCTCCTTTCTTTCCCCCATAAGCCAGACTTTGATAAAGAATATGGTTTATGGAACTTATCAGAAATACTTGATTCAGCAAGTTGGAATTCATGGGAGAATGCGCAGAGGGGGTAGGGAATAACATTGCAAAACTGAGAATTTGTGTGGCTATGGTTCCAGGTCGTTCTCTCGGTGAATACGAAATTAAGGGCTAATATCGAAAGACAAGCATTATAGCTGTGATTAAGTAAATTGCAAGAAATGTTGTATGTTAATGAAGGACAATGGTGGAAAATGTTTTTAACAGTCAGTCATTTTTTTACTCTATCAAGATAAATGATATGATCATAAGAAGTGTTGCCAGTGAGAGTTGGAGAACCATTATAATTTAATCCTGCTTTTTCTTTGATGTTAATTGTGGTTTATAGAAAAGAAAGAATTAGCTACTTTTTGACCTCCTAAACCTGAATTTTTCACTAAGCAAGGTTCTTTGTATTTATCCGAGGCCTTCTTCTTTTCTGATACTGGACTTCTATGGAATGAATAAGGGTAGAACTGGCTTTTCAGGAACATTTCCTATCCCCTTTTGTTAGTTGCTCACACCCTAGGGAGTGGGCAGGAGAAGGAAGCTATTTTCCTAAGAATTAAAAAACTGTTGCCCTCTGTGTATAAGATAATAGAAGCCTCTGCATAACAGATTGGCACATCATAGTTCTGGTGGGTGGGGTTGGTGGGTCAGTTGGTTGGTTTACATGAATATCATTTCTAAGGGATTTTCAAATTCAGATGTAACATCATAATTTTTATTATTAAATTTGTGGTGATCAGAGAATATAAGTTAAAGATTAACCTATGGCACCTTTGGAGATCTGTGACAAGCAAAGTCACAAATTTAAAACAAAATTTAAAATTTGGAAATTTAAAAACAAAACAAACCTTCCCTGTACTATACTAGAATTTTGAATCTGATTGAACCCAGTAGGTTAGCAACATGATTTGTGGTTAGATATGGGCAGTGGGGAGGAAATGCTATAACCCTGATTTGTAGCATCTGCCAAGCTCCTTAGTATAATACTCTCTGGGTGATGTCAGGGTACCAACGTGATGTCATTGAATGCAAAGTTGGAAAGAGAAGAACACAATGTGGGCAGTGTTTCAGTTTGCTAAGGCTGCTGGAATGCAATATACCAGCATTGGCTGGTATGGGTTGGCTTTTACAATGGGGATTTATAAACTTAAAATTTACAGTTCTAAAGCCATGAAAATATCCCAGTTAAGGCATCAACGGGATGATACCTGGACTCTGAAGACAGGCTGCTGGCATCCAGGACACCTTTCTCACAAGGGAAGGCGCATGGCAGTGTCTACTGGCCCTTTTCTCCTGGGTTCTCACTGCTTTCAGTTTCTGGTTCCAGTGGTCTCCTCTTTGGGCTCCTGTGGGCCCTCTCTTAGCACTTCCAGGGCTTTCTTCCCAAGCTCTTTTAGTGTTTCTTTCTCCGCTTTCTCTTTTTACCCTCATGAAGAACTCCAGTAAAGGATTAAGACCCACCTTGAATTGGGTGGGTCACATCTCAATTGACACAACCTAATTAAAAGGTCCCACCCACAATAGATTTGTCCCCACAGGAATGGATTAAAATGGCCTTTTCTGGGTACAAACAGCTTCAAACAAGTACAGACTGTAAGAGCCAGCTTATACATCACTGGAGGGTGGGGAGGGAATGGAGGAATGAGAGGACTAAGTTTTCTTCCTAATATTTTTGACAAATTTAGGGTTCCTTCTTTCTAGTAAATTCAATAAGAGAAGAAAGGAAGAACAATGTTGTAGAAGTTATGAGAAAGAGACCCACTGAGGCAGAACAAAAGCTTAATACTATCTTTTTGGTTGACAGAGAAGCAGAAAGCAGAGTCCCCAGCATTAGACAGGTCTCCTCTGGTGTTAAAATAGAGGTTCTTGTGCCCTGCAGGTGCTCCTTTCCCCACATCGTGGAGTCCTGACCCCTTCTTCAACGTGATTGTTGGGTTGCCTTTCTGGATTTTGATGAACTTTCAAAGTTGAAATACTTGTTGATCAGCTTGAACATTTTTTTCATTTTAGACGAACATGCCCTAATACAAATGTTTCCTGATATGGGTATATGTGTGTGTGTGTGTGTGTGTATACACTGTTTCCTGATACGGGTATATATGTGCGTGTATGTGTATATATGTATATATATATATATACACAAACACACACACATTTGTAATGTATTCTGTAAAACAGGTCGTGCCTCAGTTTCTCTCTTTTACTCACATTCCCTTCTCTTTAAGATGTTTTATACTCTTCTAAAAATATTTTCCCATCTGCCAACTTAATCCAATGCTTGTTTTTTCCCTGGTATTTCTCCTTATGTTACTGATTGTTTTAAGACTTTCATATAGCAGTTAGCTTTCCATAAAGGATCAACACATCTCAAATTTGTTTCACTTACCCAATTGCACATAAAGCTTCTTTGTAGTCTAAAACAGAGTTAAATAACAAAAAGAAAAAAGAAAGTAATAACTTTAAAGACGTTACAGTGGGTGAAATTGAATACAAATAAATTAAAATTATTTTTGCAAGTGATGGTTCCATTAGTTTAATAATTTTCAATCTTTCTGTTTTTGCATTGAAAGTGTAATCTAAAATAAACGAACTTATTTCTGAACTCCACCTCAACTTTTCTTACTCCCTTGGATATGCTCTATCTACCATGATATCTAGACCATAATGTGTGTATATGTTTACATCTCTGAAACATATTCCCCTAGATCCTTAAGTCAACTAAATAGTAAACTCTATGAGAGCAGGGAATATGTACTGAGGAAATTACTGTATTCCCCATAGACATAAACTGACTGCCCCTGCTTGGTATTAGTTTCCTTTTTTAAAAAATACATGCTAATAGTAAATTTATTTGAAAGTATTTGCTTTAAGTTTGTCAAAGAAGTCTGTGACTTGCCCAAAAGCATGACTTTTAATATCTTTCAAACCTGCCAAATCATATTGCCTATTTGGTCAATTCAGTGGGCATAGTATTAATTTACTATGCCACAAAGTCAGTGCACCTTAACTGTTTTTAGGAGAAAGCATAATATATTTGAGTTCCCTTTATGAGTCTCACATTGCTTTTAATTTAATAGAGCTGCTACATTTTCTAGGCAGGCTATGGATAGGATGTTGTAATGATTTGCTTGACTAGTAGAGTAGATGAAAACTATCAGTTCTGCCTTTAGCTGTTCTATTTTTGAGTTCACAATTTGCAATTTGAAATCATTTATTCCTTTGTGTTTCTTTTTAGAAAGTAAAGACTCTTCTACATTTTAGAGAGCTAAACATAGCACATAAAATCAGTTGAGGAAACGGTTAGAACTCAGAGTGGGGTAAACTTGAAACAACAAAAGAGAAGTCCTATGTTTAATTTAGAAATACCAAGGACGGAGCTGTATTATAAGTCAAGATAGTAGAAAAACTTAGGTTTTTACTTGCTGCTAACACCTTGGTGGTCCATGAATGCCTAGTTTGTCTGCTCTGCTAATCCTTTGCAGTTCATGAAGATGTGCACAAAATATTATCTACCAAAATTATCTTTGGAATAATCCATTCTACTTAGACGATAGATACTGACTCAGAACCTTTTTCCTATTTTGAACTTTATCATGGTTCCTTGAATGATCCTTGATCAGTTCCCCTTCCGTACACTAAATTCTTAAAACTTCATCCTCTGCATAGCCACTGAAAAGGAATAATTTTCCCATTGTTGTAGCAGGCATTTTGTTCTGTTAAATATAATTCAGTTTCTTTATTCAACAAATATTCATTAAGCAACTACTTATTGTCAGGCATGTTCTGAGTACTTAGTGCCGAGTGGAGGCTTTATAGTCTGGGGGTGGAGGAAACAAGAAACGATAAGTATAATAAATAAGCAAATAATGTAGTATGCTGGAAGTTAATAAATCTAATGGAAAAGGGAAAAGGCAGGGCGAGCATGAGAGGTTGAGACCTCTAGGGTAAGGAGGGGCAGGTCATGTGTTGGGGAGGTCAGTGTTACTCAGGCGCCATGTGAAGGGAGTTAGTTAAATGGGATCTGGGGAGGCGCAATCCAGGCAGAGGGAGCAGCTAGAACAGAGGCCATAATGCTAAAGTTCTATTGGCAAGTTTGGGAAACAGCTAAGAGGTCAGTGTGTCCAGAGTGGAGTGAGTGAGGGGGGGAAATAGTAAGATATGAGGTGAGAAAAATAACGCAAGTGTTCCTTGGAGAGAAGTGGGGTGCCATTGCTGACCTGGAGAATGGCAAGAATGATTTAATGCCTCCTGTGTGAGAGCACATGTAAGGGGTTAAAGGGATGGAGAGAGACCTGATGAGGGGCTGCTGCCGTTGGCAGCTGAGAAATAACGATCATGACTTGGACCAGAGTGGGACAGTAGAAGGAGAGAGAGATGGTAGAATTCTGGGTGTATTTTGTAGGAGCGCCAATGGGGTTTCCAGACAGATTGGAAGAGGGTTTTGAGAGTAAGAGAAGAGTCCAGGTTGCAGCATGTTGAGTTTTTGTTTTGTTTTGTTTTGCTTTTTTTAAGTAGGAGTGGAGGTGAGGAGGGTCAGGAGTGCAGTTTTGAACATTTGAATTTCAAAGTAACTATTCAGTATCCAAAAAGTCAGGCAAATAGGCAATCAGATATTTAAGACTAGAGTTCGAAAGAGAAGTCTGGGTTGAAAATATAAACTGGAGCGTTGTCAGCATAGAAATGGCATTTAAAACCTTGGGTTGAGATGAGATCACAGGGGAATGAGTGTTAGGTAGAGAACATCTTGCGTGAACTTCAGGTGTTTGACATGAATTAAATAGTGGGCACATAAAGATAAAGACTCCCTCTCTCAAAGTGCTCATGGTGTGTATTTGGCCACAGAAATTGAGGGCTGCCTTCATATAGACTGCAGTATCTGGAGATGCATACGGCAGTGGCCACAGCAGGGAAGCAGGTGTGGCAGTACAGAGAGAATCACATTTATATGTTTCTATATTTTTCTAATCATGGCGTGGTTTGCTAAATACTATTCTTGATTTTTACAATGGAATTGAAATGTAATGTAATATGATGTGATATAATGTAAGTGTTCTAATTTGTTGCCTGCTGGAATGCAATATACCAGAAACAAAATGGCTTTCAAAAAGGGGAATTTAATAAGTTGCTAGTTTACAGTTCTAAGGCTGAGAAAATGTCCCAGTTGAAACAAATCTATAGAAATACCCAATCTAAGCCATCCGGGGAAAGATACCTTGGTTCAAGAAGGCTAATGACGTTCAATGTTTCTTTCCCAGTTGGAAGGGCACATGGTGAACATGGCGATGTACTCTGGCTTTCTCGTGGCTCTACCAAAAGGGACTCTCTCCAAAATATTTCCTCTTTTAAAGGATTCCAGTAAGCAACTCCACCTTCAATGGGTGGAGACACACCTCCATGGAAATCATCTAATCAAAAGTTACCACCAACAATTGGGTGGGTCACCTCTCCATGGGAACAATCAAAATGCTCCCACCCAGCAATATTGAATGAGGATTAAGGGACATGGCTTTTCTAGGGTCCACCACAGATTCAAGCCAGCATGGTAAGGTAATTGCTGTATATATGGAATTATAGAGAAAGAAATGGTGAAATGACAGTGCTGAGAAGACAGGGTGAAAACAATAAATACGAAGGGCAGGAGAGAGGAGCCAAGATGGTGGCTTAGCGAGGTGTGGGATTTAGTTTGTCCTCCAGAGCTGCTAATAAATAGCCAGAAACAGTACAGAACAACTGCTGGGTCCACGGCAGTGACCGGACATAAAGCGTACCCCAGTCTGGACCAGCTGGGCTAGCTGCGAGACCCCCCAGAACCGTGAGTCCCCAAAGCCACAGCGGCTGGCACCCCTCCCCCACAGGCTGCTTCCCAGAGGGGAAAGGAAAGGGACTTTACCAGCAGCAGGGCCTGAGCACAACCAAGCTCCAATTGTGGAATTAATTAACAAATTTTGACTACTAAAAATAGGCCCCCAGCTCAGCTGAACCTTGAGTAAAAGTGGAGGTCGTTGGTTTTTGCCCTGGTGCAGAGGTGGCAGGGCTGACAGAAAAAAGAAAAAAGAAAAAAAAAACAGGTTTTTTTTTTTATCTGAAAAGGTCTAGGCCCTGCAGGAAAGGAGAGGGCACATAGGACCTGGACATACACAGAGTAACGTACCAACTTAAGCTCTTGATTGGCAAACCTGAGGAACAGGGTCCTACTCTGAAAAGGATTTTTCTTTTTTGGTTTGGTGGCTGTGTTTCTATGGATTGATTACTCTTTGGATATAACTGCAAGGCTTCTCGGGCTCCATTGCCCCAGGCATAGGCAGAAGCAGGCTTGTTTGAGAGCTTGTCTGGAGACTGTGCCTTCCCCAAGAGAGTGGTGGGGCCCTGCTCAGGTGCATTCCCTCCCTGAAGGAATTCAGACCCCAGGTCTGGAAAAAGGGAAGTGATTAAAGCCAGCCTACAACCTCTCCTCTGTCTCCATCATGCCCCTAGCAGGGAGAGTCTGCTGAAGTTAAAGGTACCACATTGCCTTATGCTGATGGGACCTGCAGGCAGAAAAGCACCACATACTGGGCAGGGTAGGAAAAATGCAGAGTCCAGAGACTTCATAGGAAAACCTTTTAATCTGCTGGGTCTCAACCTCAGGGAAATCTGACACAGTTGACTCTTTCCTCCTGAGAGGAGACCAGTTTGGTCTGGGAAAATCTGACTGGGGTCTATAATGCCCAAGTAGACCCTCCTAAGGGGTGGGGAAAAGGCACCATACAGGCAGGGAAAGAAACAAAAAAACAAGAACTGAAAAATTCTGATCTATTAAACAAAACCTGAGCTAGAGGACTAGAATAAGCTGAACTGAATGTCAAAGAACAGATAGATAACAAAGTCATCCAGCAAGAAAATCCTAGGGAGAAAAAAAATGAAAACAATCTCCAGAATAAACTAATTAAGGTAATTAAATGCCTAGATGCCAGCAAAAAATAACGAATCACACTAGAAAAATTGAAGAAATGGCCCAGTCAAAGGAACACATCAACAATTCAAAAGAAATACAGGAGTTGAAACAATTAATTCAGAATGTTTGAGCAGACATGGAAAACCTCATCAAAAATCATATCCGTGAATTGAGGGAGGATATAAAGAAGGCAATGAATGAACAAAAAGAAGAAACTGAAAGTCTGAAAAAACAAATCACAGAACTTATGGGAATGAAAGGCACAGTGGAAGAGATGAAAAAAACAATGGAAACCCACAATGTCAGATTTCAAGAGGGAGAAGCTAGGATTAGTGAACTGGAGGACAGGACATCTGAAATCCAACAAGCAAAAGAAAATTTAGGGGAAAAGAATGGAAAAATATGAGCAGGGACTCAGGGAATTGAATGACAACATGAAGCACACAAATATACTTGTTTTGGTTGTCCCAGAAGAAGAAGAGAAGAGAAAAGGAGGAGGAAAACTAATGGAGGAAATTATCACTGAAAATTTCCCAACTCTTATGAAAGACTTAAAATTACAGATCCAAGGGCGGCTGCCGTGGCTCAGCAGGCAGAGCTCCGACCTGCCGTGCTGGAGGTCTGGAGTTCGATCCCTGGTGCCTCCTGCCCATATGCAAATTAAAAAAAAAATTACAGATCCAAGAAGTACAGCATACTCCAAACAGAATTGATTCAAATAGACGTACTCCAAGACACTTAGTAATCAGAATATCAGATGTCAAAGAGAAAGAGAGAATCTTGAAAGCAGCAAGAGAAAAGCAATCCATCACATACAAGGGAAGCCCAATAAGACTATGCATAGATTTCTCAGCAGAAACCATGGAGGTGAGAAGATAGTGGGATGATATATTTAAGATACTAAACAAGAAAAACTACCAACCAAGAATTTTATATCCAGCAAAACTGTCCTTCAAAAATGAGGGGGAAATTAAAGCATTTGCAGACAAAAATTCACTGAATTTGTGACCAAGAGACCAGCTCTGCAAGAAATACTAAAGGGGGAACTAGAGAAAGATAAGAAAAGACAGGAGAGAGAGATGTGGAGAAGAGTATAGAAATGAAGACTATCAGTAAAGGTAAAAAGAAGAAAAATGAGATATGACATATAAAATCCAAAAGGCAAAATGGTAGAAGAAAGTACTCCCCGTACAGTAATAACACTAAATGTTAATAGATTAACTCCCCAATCAAAAGACATAGACTGGCAGAATGGATTAAAAAACAGGACCCATCTATATGCTGTCTACAGGAAATGCTTCTTGGATCCAAGGATAAACATAGGTTGAAAGTGAAAGGTTAGGAAAAGATATTCCATGCAAATAACAATCAGAAAAAAAGCAGGACTAGCTATATTAATATCCAACAAATTAGACTTCACATGTAAAATAGTTTAAAGAGACAAAGAAGAACACTATGTGTTAATAAAAGGAACAATTGAACAAGAAGACATAACAATCATAAATATTTATGCACCAAGCCAGAATGCTCCAAAATACATGAGGCAAACACTGAAAAGAGAAATAGACACATCTACCATAATAGTTGGTGTGCTGGTTTGAAAGGAAGTATGCTGCCTAGAAAAGCCATGTTTTAATCAAAATCCCATTTCATAAAAGTAGAATAATCC
>PVIY010059756.1:0-11916 GCA_004026745.1 Myrmecophaga tridactyla
GCATCACTCTGGACAAACCAACAAAATCTCATGTCCTACCCAAGGTTCCATGTACTTATGTTGTTCAACACCTATCTACATAAGTTATATTAGGAAATGCACTAGTCAAAATATAAATTTTGTACCAAATAAACATTTTTTGCTTTAGTCTCACACATAAGTTGAAATTTTAAACTATTAATTACCATCTATTTTCAGCACCCTGCAGTAATGACCTTCCTTTGCTCTTCCTCATGCAAAAACATTTTGAAAATTTGTAGATTTAGTCACTATCATTATACACTCTAGGCATTCCTAGATTATACCATCTCAATCTTTATTGACAGAGATCGGTCTTTATTGTCTATCTTTCTTTGTGATTTCATTTATGCCCCCAGCCCTCCTCACTATATATCATTCCCACATTCAGCTTCATTCAGTGTTTTAACATAATTGTATTATAGTTAGATAGTATTATGCTATCCATTTCTGAGTTTTTATATTCAGTCCTGTTGCACAATCTGTATCCCTTCAGTACCAATTACCCAATATCTTACCCTGTTTCTATCTCTTGATGGTTTCTGTTACGAACAAAATGTTCCAAGTTTATTCACTAATGTCAGTTCATATCCGTGAGACCATACAGTATTTGTCCTTTTGTTTTTGGCTAATCTCATTCAGCATAATGTCCTTAAGGTCCATCCATGTTGTTACATACTTCATAACTTTATTCTGTCTTACAGCTGCATAATATTCCACCTATGTATATGCCACAGTTTAAGAATTCATCTGTTTTTTTTTTACATGGGCAGGCACCAGGAATCGAACCCGGGTCCTCGGGCACAGCAGGCAAGCGTTCTTACCTGCTGAGCCACCGTGGCCCGCCCAACAATTTGTCTGTTGATGGACATTTTGGCTGTTTCCATCTCTTGGTAATTGTAAATAATGCTGCTATAAATTTTGGTGTGCAAATGTCCATTTGTGTCCTTGCCCTCCTGTCCTTTGAGTAGAAACAGCACATAGATGGGTCCTGTTTTTTAAACCATTCTGCCAGTCTATGTCTTTTGATTGGGGAGTTTAATCCATTAACATTTAGTGTTATTACTGTTCCTTTCTACGCTCTTCTCCATGCCTCTCTCTTCTTTTTGTATCTGTCTCTAGTGCTCCCTTTAGTATTTCTTGCATAGCTAGTCTCTTGGTCACAAATTCTCTCAGTGATTTTTTGTCTGAAAATGTTTTAATTTCTCCCTTATTTTTGAAGGACAATTTTGCTGGATATTGAATTCTTGGTTGGCAGTTTTTCTCTTTGAATAATTTACATATATCATCCCACTGTCTTCTTGCCTCCATGGTTTCTTCTGAGAAATCTACGCATAGTTTTATTGGGCTTCCCTTGTATATGATGGATTGCTTTTCTCTTGCTGCTTTTAAGATTCTCTCTTTCTCTTTGACCTCTGACATTCTGATTAGTAAATGTCTTGGAGTACGTCTATTTGGATTTATTCTCTTTGGGGTATGCTGCACTTCTTGGATCTGTAATTTTAAGTCTTTCATAAGAGTTGGGAAGTTTTCAGTGATAATTTCCTACATTAGTTTTTCTCCTCCTTTTCCCATCTCTTCTCCTTCTGGGACACCCACAACACATATATTCGTGCGCTTCATGTTGTCATTCAATTCCTTGAATCCCTGCTCATATTTTTCCATTTTTTCCCCTATTTTCTTTTGCTTGTTGGATTTCCGATGTTTCATCCTCCAGTTCACTAATCCTATGTTCTGCCTCTCAAAATCTACCATTGTAGGTTTCCATTGTTTTTTTCATCTCTTCTACCTTGCCTTTCATTCCCATAAGTCCTGTGATTTGTTTTTTCAGACTTTCGATTTCTTCTTTTTGTTCATTCTTTGCCTTCTTTATATCCTCCCTCAATTCATCGATTTGATTTTTGATGAGGTTTTCCATGTCTGTTCATATATTCTGAATTAATTGTTTCAGCTCTTGTATCTCATTTGAATTGTTGATTTGTTCCTTTGACTGGGCCATATCTTCAATTTTCCTAGTGTGATTTGTTATTTTTTTGCTGGCGTCTAGGCATTTAATTACCTTAATTAGTTTATTCTGGAGCTTACTTTCACTTCTTTTACCTAGGGTTTTCTTGCTGGATGAATTTGTTGTCTGTCTGTTCTTTGACATTCAGTTCAGCTTTTTCTGGACCTCTAACTTAAGTTTTGTTTAACAGAGAAGAGTTTTTCAGTTCTTGTTTTCTTGTTTCTTGCCATGCCTGTATGGTGCCTTTCCCCTCCCAATCCTTAGGAGAGTTTACTTAGTTATTATAGACCCCAGCCAGATCTTCCCAGACCAAACTGGCCTGGTATCAGGAGGAAAGAGTCACCTGCATCGGTTTTCCCTGAGGGTGAGACCCAGCAGGTTAAAAGACTTCCCTGTGAAGTCTCTGGGCTCTGTTTTTCTTATCCTGCCCAGTATGTGGTTCTTGTCTGCCTGCAGGTCCCATCAGCATAAGATGATGCAGTACCTTTAACTCTGGCAGACTCTTCCTGCTGGAGACGTGGTGGAGACAGAGAGGTTGTAGGCTGGTTTTAATGCTTTCAAATTACCAAGACCTGGTGTCTGAATTCCTTGCGGGAGGGATTATACCTGAGTTGGGCTTCACCCCTCCCCTGGGGAAGACATAGGCTCCATACAAGCCCTCAAACGAGCTTGTTTCTGCCTATGCCTGGGGCAGTTGCAGCCTGAGAAGCCCTGCCGCTGTATCCAAAGGCAGTCAAGCCTTTGTAGAAACACAGCCACAAAACCTCTGTTTCCTTTTTTTTTTCTTTTTCTGTCAGCCCTGCCCCCTTGGCGCCGGGGCAAAAATGAGTAACCTTCACTTTGACCAGGTTCACCTGAGCTGGGGGCCTATTTTTAGTAGTCAGAATTTGTTAATTAATTCCACAATTGGCATTTGGTTGGGCTCAGCCCCTGCTGCTGGTAAAGTCTCTTTCCTTTCCCCTCTGGGAAGCAGCCTGTGGGGGAGGGGCGCTGGCTGCCACAGCCTGGGGAACTCACGGTTCTGAGGGGACTCGCAGCTGGTCCAGCTGGCCCAGACTGGAGTACGCTGTGTGTCCGGTCACTGACGTGGCCCCAGGAGCTGTTCTGTACTGTGTCTCGTTATTTAGTAGCTGTTCTGGAGGACGAACTAAAATGTGCACATTGCTAAGCCGCCATCTTGACCCAGAAGGCCTCTGAATTTTTGAAATACCTAGTTTTGTAGAAGCTAAGTAGAAATCTGAACTTTTGTAAAATAGCCTACACCGATTTAATTATAATTAATAATTATAGAGCGTAGGAGAGTTCCTATTGCTCCAATAAATATTGTCATATTTTAAAATTATTGTTTCTCTAAGTTTGTGTGTACTCAGTGTGGCTTTAATTTGAATTTACTTATTTACTGCTGACAGTGGGCATTTGGAATTTCCCTTTGTAAAGTATCTATTTAAGTCTTTGCCCACTTTTAGGTTTTTATTTCGAAATTATTTGTAATGGATACACATCCTTTATTGGTTATTTATGTTGCAGTTATCTTCCCTAACTGTGTGGCTTCAAGTTTTACTTCCTATGAAGTCTTTTGATTAACAGAAGTTTTAAATTCTAATAAAGGCAAATGTATCAATTTTTCCTTTAAACAGAAATCTCAAGTGGCTTCAAGTTTTACTTCCTATGAAGTCTTTTGATTAACAGAAGTTTTAAATTCTAATAAAGGCAAATGTATCAATTTTTCCTTTAAACAGAAATCTCTATTTGCTGCAGAAACTTAGGGGGAGGGGGTGCATCATTTTAAACTTGGGGAATAACATGAGGCATTTTAATATTTTAAATTTACCTAAAATGCTTTGTGCTACAGTTATTTAAGTCTGGTGTTACTCAAGAATAGGTTTTATGAGAAGAAGGAATCGTTAAAGTTTAAAAGGTTCATAGTAAAAGTTTAAAAGATTCATTGTAAAAGTGAATGAGCTTCATTGCTATAAAAAAGTCCTAGCAAATCTTTTATCTCTTCTACAATCCTTTGTTAACATTTATTTTTTAAGCATGTTCTCTAGCATTAGAACACATTGCAGAAACCAAATTCATTCACAAATTCTTTGATTCTTCAAATATGTACTGAGCACCAATTAAAAGGAGGGGGGTGGTTTTGCTAGTTAGCGTGAAAGATGCAGAGATAAAACAAGCTCCTCAGGGAGCTTAGATCTGGTAGGAGGAAAAGCTCTTCAGGTGGGGGATTAGAAAGCCTTTAGGAAGGAGGTGACACTCAAATGACTCTCAGAAGATGGGTAGGATGTGAACAGCAGAGGCGTGTTTGCATTCCAGATAGGAGAATGACACAAGCATAGATTCAGAGACTGGCTAGAAACAACCGGGCAGAGGGGACATTCTCACAGGTCAATCAAAATTGAATATATACCCTGCAGTTTCCTAACTACTTTTGCTTAAGGTTGCCAGAGAGAACAAATCATTTGTGGCATTGAGGCTTCAACTCTCCACATTCCATACTCCCAGCAGACACACTAATAGATCACCACATTCTTTCTTGCCGAGCCTGGTTGTTATCTCTCAATTCTTCTTTTCACAGAGTTCCGGCAGCCACCACTGACAAACTGGACCAGTACTGGTATGTAAAGTGAAACCCATTTACTATTCCTGGTTAGTCCTATCTGCCACAAGGAATACTTCCCTCTAAAGCTCTATTCTTTCATAGAGGAGCCCCTCAGGTATCAGCCTTCCCAGACCTGCTTTCCTCCTCCACTGATAACCTATACCATATTTGTCTGCCTTACACTCATCTTTTATTATTATTGCTCCCTGGAGAATCCTTTTTAGATATTGGTGGTCCTAATTGCTTTCCCTTGCCCCATGCAATTTTTTTTTTCCCATGAAATTTTAACATCAGAATATACTAGATATCTGTTTATGTACTGGGGCCCTTTGGAGGGACATAAACCATTGTAATATCTAAGGATTTTGTTTTTTTTCCCCACAATAACCAATTCTTGGTTTGTTGGGAGCCAAGTATTGAGAATCCACGCTCTATATCTCCACTGCAGGACTTGTCATGATATGTTCTGAGTTAGTAATTTGTAACTGTGTTGTATTTCCAAGTAGATCACGAATTCCTAGAAACCAGAGTCTGCGTCCTATACACTTTTGTATCCCTGAGGATAGATTTGCCTCTAGGGTAGACTGCACATTGCTTCACACATAGTAGGTACTCAATAAATCTTTGTTGAGTTAAAGTGAAAGAACATTCTGGTTAAAATGAGATGCAAATCACCAGTTTGAATATAGTTGAGCTGGTTTTAAATGACTGGGCTTATCTGCAACTTAGTCACTTATCACTTGAGAAATATAAAAACACTTTATGAAAAACTTTCATTTATAGAATCAAAATCCATTACACTAGGGGATACAGAATTGTCAGGTTAATTTGAATTTTCTGATTACTTTTCCATCATCTTGTTAATTTACTACTATGGTGTTATATTTGCAACTCAGAAATAATACTTGCTTTTAATAAACTAAAGATATCCCTGTTAAAAAACAAATGATTGAAGTACTAATGTGTGCTACAACATGGAAGTATGTCCAAAACATTATGGCAAGTGAAATAAACCAGACATAAAAAGTCACATTGTTGTATGAGTCCATCTCAATGAAATATCCAGTTAGATAATAGTTAGAGATAGATGCAGATTGGGGTTGCCAGGGGTTGGGGGAGGGAGGAATGGGGAGAAGTTGCTTAATGGATAAGGGCTTTTATTTTGGAGTGATGGAAATGTTTTGGAACTAGAGATGGTGACTGCACAATATTGTGTATGTACTAAACATTACTGAATTGTTCACTTTAAAATGGTTAACTTTACATTATATGAATTTCACCTCAATAAATCATTTTTTTACAAGGAGAAAATGAAAATTTTTTATTCTTCAAAAGCAAATGCAAATGATCTCCTGGCATCATAGGCTTCAGAATGCCTTCTTGACCAAAAGAGTAACAAGAAATGGAACAAAATAAAGTTTCAGTGGCTAAGAGATTTCAAAATAGAGTCAAGAGTCATTCTAGAGGTTATTCTTATGCATCATTTAGATATTCCTTTTTAGTTTCTAGTGTATTAGAATAGCTAGAGGGAAATATATGAAACTGTTGAACTGTACTGCAGTAGACTTGATTTTTCATGACTATATAACTATATATATAGCTTTTATTGTGTAACTGTATGATTATGAAAACCTTGTGACCGACACTTCCTTTAACCAATGTATGGACAGATGAGCAATAAAATAAAGACAAAATAAATAAATAAATAAATAAATAAATAAATAATAGGGGGGTTTAGGGATATGGGATGTTTTGGGTGTTCTTTTTAATTTTAATTTAATTATTTTTTAGAGTAATGAAAATGTTCTAAGATTGATTGTGGTGATAAATTCACAACTATATGATGACACTGTTAGCCATTGATTGTATACTTTGGATGGATTATATGGTGTGTGAATATATCTCAATAAAATTGCATTTTAAAAAAGCAAATGAAAACTCATTTTTTAATAGCAAAATTGCAAATTAAATTTTAGCTTATGTTTTAACTATGTGCTTATTTACAAAGTTCCTTTGCCATATGATCTTGATTTTGTGTAGTTTGCGTGTGCTAAAAGCAAAAAAGGGCACTACCACAATTTAGCGTCTTCCATCTCCCACCCCTGAAAAAAATTGTTAAAATGTAAGTTCAGATGAGGTACAGTGGTGATCATTGGAATTCCGTGTAATAGACAAATGGACTATTTTAAAAATATGGACTTATCAAAATGCTGCTCACAGCAAGATTGCTATGAGCTTAGTCCACAATGGAATTACACAGTACTGGTTCCACAGCATTTAAATTAGTAAGGAAAGAGTATTGCATTAAAATGAATCAAAGTTGAAACCCTAGCCTTTCCCTTAACTGTATATAAATATGCAACTCCTGCTTAGACTGATCTATGAGGATCTAGAGTAAATTACTGGGACACTTAAGTGCTTCAAATAATTAAATAGACTTGTGCTTCTAAGCTGTGTCACCCCTAATGTTATTGAGTCCTTTCTACAGGGGCTATAGAAAATGGAAGAGGGGGAGCAGACCTCCTGACATTACACTGAGAAGACAACTTTCTGTTATTGTTATTCTTATCTTGTTCTTAGGGATCAGACTTTTTTTACTTTCTCAGTACGTATAACTTGATAGATCATAATAAAAAGCCCTGGATTTTAAATTCTGTCTTCTAAGATATACGAGGATGTATAACTTCATTATTTTACTCTGTATTCTAACCCCCCACCCCCTCTTTTTCTCTCCCTCTCTCTTTCTGCCCCTCTTTTTCATAAGGTAAGGTTCAGCGTTTCTGAAAGTACATAAGAATCACCTTGGGATTCCTGTTAAAATGCAGATTGCCAGTCCCCACCCAGATTGTTATTTAATCAGAATTTGAAGAAAAATGGTGACCCTGAGTTTTGAGATAGCGAAAGAGAGAGCTTTGGCTCCTCTTTCTATTTTATTCCAGTGATTTTTCTTCAAGACCAGAAATATTATCTGCTTGCTCAGCTATCTTGATCCACTACCAAATTTGTTGTTTAAAAAATGTCAATTTTCACCTTGATTTCTTAAACCTTTTTTTTTTTTTTTGCATGGGCAGGCACCAGGAATCAAACCTGGGTCTCTGGGATGGCAGGCGAGAATTATGCCACTGAACCACAATGGCCTGCCCTCACCTTGATTTCTTGAAGAGAAAAGGACTGGACCTGTTTGTATAATTACATAGTAATAATGATTAAGAAGGGATGTTCAGGCAAGTTTTCAGGACTGTCAACAATAAACCTGGGATAATGTACTGATATCAGATTGCAACATCATGTTGTTTCCATGGTAACACAGATTTCAACCTTGGCGGTGTGATGCTGCATAGGATTATGAAGCAACAACCTTAACCTAAAGACACATTGGAACAAAAATATCTTTATGCAATCTGATAACAGGATATATTTGAGTAATGAAGGAGATGAGGGAAAAAACATTTTATGTATAGACCATTCAAGTATGACTTGGGTGATAAGAGTAGGAAAAAGTTTAAATTGTTTAAGAGACTATTGCTGTAGATGAGACAAAAGTATTAAAGGAAGGAAATTTTCACTGTCAGTGGTTCTAAGTTATGTTCTCAGACACGGCTTCACAAGAAAGATGCGATTCATTTTTCTGGATATGCGCATACATGTAAGCATGTATCTTTACAGTCGAGACATTTGTTTTATTGGCTTGTAATGCTTAGTGTTGATTTTGAATATAGTAAATTACAGTATTTACTTTTTCCAAAATATCCACATTTTGAAAAGGCCAACCTACCATGTTAACAATTGAGATCAATATATTAGGGATTTCGCTTCTGCCAAAGGATTAGTTCTCATAATAGTTCTAATTTATTAGCCTAGTATGCCCCAGACCTACATAGATACTTTTCATATATTATCTCATTAAATTGTTATTATTATTCCATATTCCAGTTGAAGAAACTGAGAGGGTAGGTAATTTGCTCCAGGTCACACAGCAAATGGTGAACCCATAATTAAAATGAGATCTGTTGATTTCCCAAAGCCTGGGCTCCTAACCATTCTTCTAATTTCAGAGACTAAAAATTTTCAGCCTCTTTCTTCCACCTCGACCAAAATGAACTATATATATTTTCCTTTAAATTTAGAGATGACATGGCTAACAGTGATTAGTGCCTTTGTGGATACTGAAGCAGTTCAGACCAGCATGTGCCTGTCACAGGACAGCATATTTGGACAAGAACACAAAGGCACAAGATAAATAGGCTTTATCACCAGTCCTTGCACCAGGTAACAACCATGAACCTTGACCTTCATCTCATATCATCTACATTGCAGACACTTGAAAAGGCCAAAATAAACTTCAATATTGTAATAATGTTCCTGGCCTACAAAAAATAGTACATGCTCTGGTATGCCTTGTTGCATAACAGTAATGAAGGTATTTTTTTCTACTCTCCTCTCTCTCCAGGGTCAATAGCAGATTCCTAAATGGGGATCTGCTAAATGGTGCTGCTGCCTTTCTTTTTTTGTGTGATTTTTAAAAAATATATATATTTTATTGAGAAATATTCACACATATACAGTCCAACCATACTATATGATCAATGGCTTGCAATATCATCACATAGTTGTGTATTCATCACCATGATAATTTTTAGAATATCTGCATCACTCCAGAAAAAGAAATAAAAAGGAGAAAATAAAAACTCATACATCCTATACTACTTACCTCTCCCTCTCACTGACCCACAGTATTTCAATTTACTCAATTTTTACCATTTATATCCCTCTATTATTTATTTATTATTGCTATTTATTTATTTTACTAATTTGACCATACCCTGTATAAATGGAGCATCAAATACAAGGTTTTCACAATCACACAGTCACATTGTAAAAGCTATATAGTTATATAGTTGTCTTCAATACTAGAACACAGTTCAACAGTTTCAGGTACTTCCCTCTTGCCACCCCAATACACCATAAAGTAAAAAGCGATACTATATAGTGCATGAGAATATCCTCCAGGATAACCTCCAGATGCTTTGAAATCTCTCAGCCACTAAAACCTTATTTTGTCTCATTTCTCTCTTCCCCCTTTTGGTCAAGAAGGCTTTCTCATTCCCACAACACCAGGTCCTGGCTCATTCCTGGGAGCCAGGTCCCATGTTGCCAGGGAGATTTACACCCCTGGAAATCAAGTCCCACATAGCGGGGAGGGCAGTGAGTTTACCTGCCAAGTTGGTTAAAGAGAGAGAGGCCACATATGAGCAATAAAAAGAGGCTCTCTGTGGGTGACTCTTAGGCATAATTATCAGTAGGCTTAGCTTCTCCTTTGCAGGAATAAGTTTCATAGGGGCAAGCCCCAAGATTGAAGACTCAGCCTATTGAATTGGTTGTTCCTATTGCTTGTGAGAATATCAGGAATTCCCCAGATGGGGAAGTGAATATTTCCTCCTTCCTCCCTAGTCCCCCAAAGAGACTCTGCAATTTTTTTTAATTCTCTGCTCAAATTACTCTGGGATGTATCAGGGCATCACACTAACCTATACAAACCAACAAGATCTCATGCCTTATTCAAGATTCCATGTAATTATGGTGTTCAAGTAAACTGACCATATAAGTTAAATTAGATAATGTGCTACCCAAACATAAATTTTGCACCAAGCATCTCTCCCTTTGGTCTCACACAGAGGTTGAAGTTTGATAATATGGGGCAAATCATATTTTATCCAGTATTCTGATTTACCTTATCCCTATTTAAATTAGCTTCATTCGTATCTCTAGATGAAGTCTGATCACTTTTTCAGGTTTTAAAACAGTTATTGAATGGGTTAATGCTGACTTTCATAGCTTCAGTGCTCTAACTCTGAGCCTCACATGCCACATAAATACCCAAAGTTGTAGGAAATGCTAGGTTATATATAAATAACTTAGTATCTCAGAGTTTGTGCTGCTATCTTTTAATCTCATTACTATTTGAAGATCCCTTCTAAAACTTTGAAAGCCTAAAATCTCTGTTGATTTTAATATTCCTACAGAACCTGTGAACTAAAGTACTTCATTTAGCCCTTGATTAGTTACCATATTATATTATACAGCACATAAGCTTGACCTGCCCCAACCAGAATACAAGCCACCGATTACACAGTGCACTAAATCATCCAGTGCATTCACAAACTTCACCATATCCAAGCTTTCTTGAGAGCAGACATCTATATAACTTTCACATCTTTTAAATTAATTGATCTTTTGCTTTTTAAAATTGATTTTCCATACGATGGAATATTATGCAGCTGTAAGACAGAATAAAGTTATGAAGTATGTAACAACATTGATGACCTTAAGGACATTATGCTGAGTGAGATTAGCCAAAAATGAAAGGACAAATACTGTATGGTCTCACGGATATGAACTGACATTAGTGAATAAACTTGGAGAATTTCGTTGGTAACAGAGACCATCAGGAGATAGAAATAGGGTAAGATATTGGGTAACTGGAGCTGAAGGGATACAGATTGTGCAACAGGACTGAATGTAAAAACTCAGAAACGGACAGCACAATATTACCTAACTGTAATACAATTATGTTAAAACACTGAATGAAGCTGAATGTGAGAATGATAGAGGGAGGATGGCAGGGGGCACAAATGAAATCAGAAAGAAAGATAGATGATAAAGATTGAGATGGTATAATCTAGGATTGCCTAGAGTGTATAATGACAGTGACTAAATGTACAAATTTAAAAAACCTTTTTGCATGAGGAAGAAAAAAGGAATGTCATTACTGCAGGGTGCTAAAAATAGATGGTAATTAATATTTTAAAATTTCAACTTATGTGTGAGACTAAAGCAAAAAATGTTTATTTTTGACTAGTGCATTTCCTAATATAACTTATGTAGATAGCTTGGTTGAACAACATAAGTACATGGAACCTTGGGTAGGACATGAGATTTTGTTGGTTTGTCCAGAGTGATGCCTTGATGAATCCCAGAGTGATTTGATCAGTGAGTGGAAAAGTATTTGCAAAGTCCCCTTTGGGGAATGGTGAGAATGGGGGAAAATTCAACCTCCCCAAGTTGAATTCTTGATATTCTCACAAGCAGTGTGGACAACTAAAGCTATAGGCTGAGCCCCCAGTCTTGGGGTTTGTTCACATGAAACTTAACCCCACAAAGGATAGGTCAAACCTAATTAAAATTAGGCCTAAGAGTCACCCCCAAGAGAACCTTTTTTGTTGCTCAGATGTGGCCTCTCTCTCCAGCCAACACAACAAGCAAACTCACCACCCTCCCGCTGTCTACGTGG
>PVIY010059757.1:0-11908 GCA_004026745.1 Myrmecophaga tridactyla
GGGGAGGGCTTGGGGGAGGGCCCCTGTGGGAGGGCCCCTGGGGGAGGTCTGGGGAAGGGCTTGGGGGAGGGCCTGGGGGAGGGCCTGGAGGAGGCCTGGGGGAGGTGTGGGGGCATGCGCGCTGCAGGAAGTCCTTGGCACTCCTTCCTTTTCTCTTTTCAAAGGCTTTTATGTTCCTTTGCAGATGTGTAATTATCTATTAAATTATAACTCAATATCTATTTTTAAAACTATGAACAGCGAGAGTATGCTGACAGGGCTGTTAGACAACAAGCAGACTCATTAGCAGCAGACTCGCTCTCATGCTGCAGTAAACAGTTATTAGTCTTCACAACTCCCCATCGAGCACCCTACCTCCCGCCCCACTGTGCTGTACTGGGTGGTGCGTGTATCTGGGAGAAAACCGCTGCTCTCTGGTTCTCTCTCTCCTTCCCTGCCCCTCCCCGCTCTCTCCCTCCTCTGCGGGTTCCCCTCGCGCCCTGGTCCCATGGCAGGGGGTCAGCACTGCTCGGCACGCTCAGACACCCAGGGGGAAGCACCTGCTGGCCCACTCACTCCCCCAGGCCTGGCCAGGAGCTCCCCCACCCTGGGGTGCAAGGCCCGGCCCGGTGCGTCCGCTGCGCCAGCTCAGCCCCGGGGAGGGGGACGCGCGCCTCCTTCTTCCATTCAGTCTTTCCCCGCTTTGAATAGCTGGAGAAGTGTGTGAGGACGAAATAACCAGCGCTGTCCGCAGTTACCCAGTCATGACCACGCGAAGGAACGACGGGAAAACGGGAGCCTACGCCTTTGTCAGAAAGCACCAATTAACGTCCATATGAAAAATAATATTGCCTACCCCAACCTAAAATGAGAATACATTAAAATCGATCATGTTTATACTTATAAACTTGTAGTTTTGTAATCCTAGAAGGAGTATATTTTCATTATTTAAAAATATCCATTGATTAAAGCTTATTTAAAATGAGGGCTAAGCTTAGGCCCTATTATTTTGTTTTACTTCATGGAAATACTACACTATTATTTCAGGTAAGTTTTGGCAACCAAGGTTGCTCTCGTAAATCAAATCCTCATTTTGTACTTTAGCCAGAGGCCAAAACATCTGCAGCGAGGGGATCAGTGGGATTTATTTTGAACTTAGTGTTGCTCGTTTTTAAATTTTACTCCTTGGTCACTTGGTTAGAAGCCATCATCACCTGAGGGCTTCCTACCTGCTAGTTATTAGGTTCAGCAGTCAGGGCTGCTGACATCTTGAAAACCTTGCAGGGCAGGAAAAGGTGATTAGGGTGCATTTTATTAGCACATAGCTAATAGCTCAGGTTGGGCTCACAGGGAAGGAGGAGGTTGGCACTTCAGTGACAACTCAACAAGCGAGAAAGCAACAGGTCTTTAAAAATAACACTTCCAGTGTCTACAGAATGTTGGATGAGGTGACATGATTTAACAAAATCGTCTTTAAAAGTTCTATTACAATAATTAAAAAAATGATTGCCTGTTGCTTTTCTCTCTACATACCTGGGCGACACTTTAGATTCCTCTAGAAGTTTTCTGAATTCTTCTTTGGCTAGCAGCAATTTACTTTTCTTTTCCTTGTATTCTTCTTTTATTCTTGTCTTGACAAACTGTTCAAATATCTTAAAGCACATACACAAAGAAAAGCATTACAAAATAGCATCTCGGAAGTGAAATCATGTGTTCTAAACACGACATTAAAAATAGCAATAAATGCAGGTGAGCCTCTCCTGTCCATTGTGCTGGAGTGACAAGCAATGGCTCTTTGAACGTGGTGTTCTCCATGAGCCAAGCTAATCTAGACCAGCAAACCTGGATCGCCTGAGCTGTTTCTCCACGTGCAGACACCTCCTCCAGGTGGAACCCGCAGCAGCCCTGCTTGGGAAATCCTCGGAGTTAGCTGGCAGCCCTGCCCGAGGCCTTGGACAGGCTGGGAAGCCCAGCCCTTCAGCCTCCCAGCTTCCTGGTTTGCTTCCAGCGAGGAGCCTCAGCATCCCATTGCTTTGCCGCCTGTCACCAGCCTGCCAGTTAACCGGTGTCGCATTAGAGCATCTAATTTGTTCCTTTCGCTCCAACGGCAACGTAATTAGCATTTGATTCTCCAACAAAGACTTTAACTTGCGAGAAGAAAGTGGATCCAGCACCCCTGACTCCCCGTCTCCCATTTCCAGGCAAACCCGCTGCTGACTTGGAGCTTCGGGTCCTCAGGCGAAACTCGCAGGCTCCCCTGGGGTGCCTGGGCACGGCTGGCGTGGACGCGCCAGCGAGGGGGCCTGGCCCGGGAGGCGGCACGCCCCTGCCCACGGGAAGCTGACCAAACCCTAACCTCCTCAGTACACAGGACATGGAGACCCGGTGCCACTTGGTCTGGGGCCCCAGGACACTTCCTCCCGGAGCCAGCAGCCGCCATGGCGCTGGAACCAGCTGTGGGGTTGGCCTGCTCCCCCCCTTGCTCATCCTGAGACCTCTCACTGCTCATATGGGAAAACACATCATTTACAGGCTATAAGCCGAGGTGGGGGGAGGGGACGGAGAAGGCGTTTCTTTCCTAGTGCTTTCCAAACTGCAAGAATGCTAAAAATGAGATCACCTGGAAATAATTTAAAATCTTATCAAACATGCATAAAAAGATCTGTGGTAATTCCATGCAGAATCCTAGAATTGAATAAATAGTGTTTGTGCACCAGGCCAATCGGCCGCCACTGCCGGGTTATCAGGACCTGCTGTGGGCACCATGGCCTCAGCTGGTCTCCAGAACTCCCGCCAAGCAGATGAAGATGGGAAAAGGGAGACACTGGCAGGTTAGAGAGTAAAACAAATTAACAACCTGCTTAATTACTTTGCCATTCCAGAAGGGTCTCCCTTTTGGCCTTGTCGTCTGGTTTCGGTAATGGCAAATGTTTACAAGATTACAAATACAAAAAAGATGCTCATCTCCTGAAGTCACAAGAGCCAACTGAAATAGTCATAAATATGACAAATTTGGAACATAGGCATGGATGTTTAATGAAGAATATGATTGGCTTACCCCGTCTTGAAGGCAAACCGGAATGTAAGCGCTCAAGTTATCTTAAATTCAAACTAATAAAAAAGGTGAATGCAGGGTTCCTATCCAAATAAAAACTGGAGGCTCCATCACTAAGTCAGTTTTGTTCTATTAATTGTGAGTCCGTATCGGACCCCCGGCTGGCTGTACAGATAGAACTATCAGGAAACATCTGCTTCTATCTCTGCCAAAAGCCACTTATCCATCTAATCATAATTTTTCCTCTCTTTTTCTGTTGTTTTATTTATAATGCTATAATTTAATGTGATTTTTAAAAAATCATTGACAAATTTTACCAGTTTCATCCAATGTGGGCCATGACTTACGACGACACACAACTGGGCGTCCCCTGGTTCCAGCATGTTCTAGCGTGGAAAGGTGAAATGCTGCTGGCGCCCCAGGAACACGCCTGGGTGGCCCTCTGAGGCCCCTGGGGGGTGGGGGCTGCCCGGGTCTCCCAGCCGTGGCCTGGCCCCCCCGGTCCTGCCCCCACAGTTTATGGAAATGGGAAGTGCTCGCGAAGGCGCCAGCCGGCTCCTGGAACTGCCCTCGTCCCTCTTGGCACCGGCCAGGTCCCTCTCACCAACCCAGACGTGCGGCCCAAATGTGAAGACCACAGCCCTCTCTTCCTCCCGGGGTGCTGGGGACCCAAGCCAGGATGAGGACAGGCCCGCGGTCCCCTTAGGGTGACAACCCCTGCAGGGTGGTGGCCTTCCCCAGAGAGTGGGCACCGGGTCAGTGCACCCCCCACCTGGGCTGTCCCTGCAGGGTCCCATTCAGGCCAGGACTGGCCACGGCCTGGGGCCACCACACTGTCCCCGTCTCCCCTCCAGCCCCCCACATGAAGACAGGGACTGTGGGGGGAGAAGGGGAGGGGGGGACAGGGAGTGTTGGGGGACACAGGGCCTACGGGGAACACAGGGCCTACGGGGGGGGGACCAAATCATAACTGGGACTTATTTTAAGGGTGCAGAGGGCCGGCGATGGGGTCTTACCTCTTAAACTTCCCTTATACAAGCCAAGGGTCTCTAACAGCCCCTAATTAGCCTCATCAATTAACAGAGATTTTCAATGACAAAGTCAAAGTAAACCCAATCTACATATTTGATGACTGTTATTAAATATTAGCCAGTTTGTGGATCTTTATTATAGCATAAAATGATTTTGTCACATAAACAAACAGGCTGCTTATTACATGTTTTCATAGTTGAATAGTTGAACTTTTAAATTTTTAATCTTGCAAGAAAAGAGCAAATTAGTACTGATAATAAATTGTATTCCCTTGCTACAGGAAGAAGTATACTGCCCAAACTCATCCTGCTCTACTGCAGTATTATTTTGAGCCATTGCTTGCATGTTTCACAGATTTCCAGGTTTGTTTTTTTTTTTCTGGAAATGAAAACTCAGCTAGAAAGCAACAAAAGGAAAGTAATTCCAGTTCTCAGGAGAGCCGAACTCTCTCACTGACGTGTCCAAATTGTACAAACCTATCGCACGCCCACAGCCCCACCCTAAGCCTCCTCCCCTGGGTGGGGGGCTCTGCAGCGTGGCCCCCGTCCTGAGCCTCCAGTACGCAGAGCTTTGCCCACAGCGGCTAAGGCCGTGCTCAAAGGGTGTCAGGAGTCGTCAGCACAATGAACGTAAAATTGCAATTAATGCACTCCTAGTGCAGCGTTACTGAATGCCGTTTGGACAATCAAATGGGTGCTGCCCAGGCGCGTGACGGCGGGACCCTCACCTGTTAACCAGGTGTGAAGACCCCTCCACCCTCTGTAAAACGACATCCAGACCAGCACCTCAAACCTACCCCTGCTTTCTAGAGCTTCTGTCCTTTGGTTATGCTGCCAAAGTTCCCTGGGCCCTGCCCCATTACACTGTTACTGTAAGACTGTCTGTGTGTTTAACATTCGGTTTCAATGTGGCAAATGTCCTAAAAACATACATTCTTCATCTCTGAAAATGAGCATTTGTCTTATGGGCTCATGACCAAGGGGTCAGATAACGAACAACAACCAGAATAACTTCCCCTGTCCCTGTAACTCCTGTCCTCGCTGGATTCCTTCCTCTTTAACCACCCTTTTCACACACACACTCACAACAAAATTAAAAGTGGGTTTTTAAATGAAACGTTTTTACAACCTCGACATGATGGGGTCATTTTAATGCTGGGAATCTAGAGTGGTCATCGGGTCCTACTGTGACGTACCTGCTTTCGTTCCTCAGAGTTTAGCAGAAGATAGCGTGGGTCAAACACGATTTTATGTAACTCCTTCTCCCAGGTAGAAAACGCTGACACCTGGAGAAAGACAGTCAATAGATTTGCTTTAGCATCTAACGCTGTGCCTGGAGTCATGCTGAAATGATGGATGGCAAAAAACGGCATTCGTGCAATGGACCTCATGAGGCAGTGTTGTAGAAAAGCACTAGACATGCGAAACTTTTCCAGAAAAATCAATATTTAGAGTATTAGAAAATTTAATTTCTAGACTCATGACACTAATTCTTCCTTGGGTATCTTCCAAAGCCCTGAGCCCTGAGCTGAACGCCTGCTTATGTGCGTGGAGGTGCAGCATCCAGCACGGCACATCTTGAAAGGAGAAATGATAGTTGTAAAATACGTTGGAACCCAGCAATTCATTATAGAGGAAAATGTGTTGCACATAAGTGGGTTTAAAACAATTTTAGTCAATTTTTAGTTAACATTTGAACATTTTTTAGTTATGTCATTTCTAAAAAAATTAACTATTTTACTTTACCATAGTTTTAGATCTACTGAAAAGTTGTGAGTATTACAGAGTTCTTCTATGCCCCCAACCCAGTTTGCAACACTGTTAACATCTCATATTAATAAGGTTTGTTTCTCATGACTAAGGAGCCAATACGTTATTCTTTTTTTTCCTTTTTTGTTTTTTTATTAATTAAAAATTAAAAAAAAAAATGACAACAAAGAAACACAAACGTTCCTAACATATGATCATTTGTTTTACATATATAATCAGTAATTCACAATATCATCACATAGTTGCATATTCATCATCATGATTATTTCTTAGAACATTTGCATCAATTCAGAAAAAGAAATAAAAAGACAACAGAAATAATTCACACATGCCATACCGCTGACCCCTTACATTATTCTTAACTAAAATGGGTACTTCGTTCAGAGTTCTTCCATTGTTTCCTAAGCATCTCTCCCTGCTCGAGGATCCCTCCAAAGCCTATACCCTATCCAGTCATCATGTCTCCGTAGCCCCTCTCAACTGAGACAATTTCTTGGACTTTCCTTGTCTGGGGTGACTGAGAGTCTGGAGGAGGCCTGGTTAGGCACGTGACCGCATGCACCTCTCTTGGGGTCAGCAAGATGCTTTCCTCGAGATTACACTGGGGACATGAGACTTCAGAGAAGACTCAGAGGTGAAGGCATTTTTATCATATTGTGTTGTATCAAGGCTACGTCATGATTGCTTGTCTGTCTGAGGTCGTGCTTCCCAGGCTTCTCTGCTCCCCCTCTTTCCATGCTGACCCTGCAGAGGGAAGTCAGCCACACATGCAATGGGGGAAGTCACATTTCACCACATGGAAGGGAGGCAGGTCTATACAAGCTATGTGAGTTCTTCTGGATGGGAGATTTGCCCATTTGCCCTAATTTATTTATATATTCAATCATTTGTTTATATCAGCATGGACTCCTAGGTATGTATTTCATACTTTGGATAATAAAGTATTACAATACTTATTTTGCTACTTAAGTTGTTCCAGCTTTGGCTACCAAGAGCTCTTTCTGTTGGCTCATGTGTCTCTTTGACACCCCCCCATCCCATTGTTGTACATTTTCTAAGTGGTTCCTTACTTTCCAGCACTACAACATGTTCCAGGCCCACCTTTCATATGCCCCACCTCAGCTAGTTCTCCACAGAGCCCTTGTTCCTGCTACTGGAGGGGGTTGGTAGAAACCAAAATCTCATGCTGGGTGTGCTTGTGGCTACTGAGATGTCACTGCTTCTAGACTCTCTCAGCTGAAAGAACAAGGACACGTCTAAGTCATTGCAAAATAATCTATTCATTTAAAAACATTTCCTGGTTCCCTATGACTCTGACTCAGGCTCCAGGCTGGGTACCAAAGATTCATAGAAAAGCAATCCAGGCCCCTGACTCTGGGAAGCCCATGGTCTAGGATAAGGCACATGAGGGCTGGTGGTCTCCTGAGAGACCCTGAGCATCCTCTCCCATCCAGGAGCTGGGGGCTGCAGAGGAGGGACATCGGACTCAGCCTGGGATATTTCCAGACTGCTGTTGGCGGGGCTGAATTCTGAACCATGGATGCTCCTCTTGGTTTGAGAAGGAGCCTGGGATGATGATCCATGTCCACTACCCAGGAATTCGTCTACTTTGGAGAATGGGGAGATGGCAAAAGGCCAGTCATGGTTGGGGATGAAGGAACCTGGGGAGGAGCCAGCAAGAAGAGGCAGGAGAGCTGGGTGAAGACATGCAGGGCACCCCAAGACCTATGGAGGAGCCTGGGTGTTACCAGGAGAGCCAGGGAGAAAGAAGAGTACGTTTTGGGAAAGCCTGTGGGGCCCAGGCATGGAATGGACTCCTCACATGTGTGGAGAGAAGCTAATTGGCAGCTCATGGAATCGAAGTCTCATTCACACTCTTTGTTAGAGATACCATTTCAGTACACATGTGCTTTATTAGGTACCTCATAACATAATTTTTTTCCCGCCAATTTCTGTTTTCAATGATCAAAACCCAAGCCCCCTCAAGAATGTGCATGGGCCTCTTTGTTGGCTGGATAACCCTGGCTCTTCTCCAGTGGACTGAGAAATGGCGAGATGATATATCGCAGGGACAGGGATGGGGATGAGCTGGGAAAGTGTCCAGTCAGAATTACTCCTGCCAGGACTTCGACAGAGCACCACTGACCACAGGGGAACTTGGGGCTGTTATGGAGAGAGGTGGTGACCACCTCAATTCAGCTCAGTCAATGGGCAATGTCCATCTGGTGGGGACCTGGGATACCCTGGGACATCCCAGCTCTGCTAGAAGCCAGAAAATGGTTAAGAATTGTCATCACACAGCTAACTGCATCAGTTTGTTGAGAATTTCTGATAAAAATACTGCCAACCTGGGTTTATGTACCCACAGTTATTTTACTAACAAGTTCGTTTGGGGGAGCAACACATGTACTTACACATGCACTGCTGCCACCGCCACCAGGGAAGACTGATCTTCTGGGATCACTCGGGAGAGAGCAACTGTCTCTCAGGTAGATGCAAGTCTGATCTTTCTCTCCGACAAAAAAGTAGGTTAGTATGTTAATTTTCTATTGCTGCATAACATTACCAGAAACTTAGTGGCTTAAAATAACATTGATTTATTATCTCAGTTTACTGAGACTGGCGTCCAATCAAGGTTTAGTTGGGTCTTCTGCTCAGGGTCTTCCTGGGTTGATAGCAAGGTGTAGACTGGTGCTTCCATTGCGTCTGAAACTCAAAATTGCCTGCTAAGCTCTCTGGTTGTTTCCAGAAATCAATTCCTTGTGGCTGCTGGACTGAGGCCCAACGTTCCTGCTGAGCATAGGTCTCAGCTCCTGGAATCCACATAGTTTTCCCCGCCTTGTGGTCCTCCTTGCAACATGGTGCCCTGCCTCTCCAGAGCCAGGAGCAGAGTCTCTCCTGCAGTCTTAGGGGCCGGGTCTTCTCTAACATGAGGGACCATCATCATCAGGGCAGTGGCTCTGCCCACACTGGAGCAGCAGGGATTATGGAGAGGGTGTACAATAGGTGGTGGGGACCCCGGGGGCATCCTGGAATTCTGCCTTCACAGGAGATGCCCAGGCTACAATCTGTCTTTTACACAGCCTTCGTTTCTCAACAGCCATTTATGTCTCACCTAACATTTCTTTGATTTTCTGGCATTTTACATGTGACTTGGCCCTTTAGTAGCTGCATTCTTCAGTGGATTTCTTAGAACCTTTCTTGTAGAAATCTAGTCCTTGCTCTGTAGATTGCATGCCTAATGGATGGATTCCAATTTCCTTTCCTGAAATGGTCCTGTGGTCTTGATGCCACCCCGTCTCTCAGTGCTGAGGATGCCGTTTGCTTTGCAACTATGTAGTACAGGGCCAGGTCCATGAGTGCTGAAGCCATCTGCCTTGGTGGGAGGTAGTATTATTGACATTGTGAGTGTGTCTGACCCCCACTGGCACACGTGTGGATTCTGTATTTAATGCATAGTCCGAGCAGCACCTCTCCCTGCTGTTGGGGCCACGAGAACATGGTGGACTACCAGAGGCTTGGCGAGCAGCTACTGCCTTCTTCCCCCTTCAGCCCCATACGAAAGCATGATTCTCAGGCTGGTGGACTGTCTTATGGGAAATGCCAGCTGGAGTGGATTTCACTCCCCATTAGTCCGTGAGTTGCCACCCATGTCCCACCATTTCTGAAACTGAGGAGAAAAGAGCTGGTGGTTTGAAAGAAAGGGACTGGGAGAGAGCAGCAAATGGGGGATGGCCTGTGGCTGTAGGGCAGGGTGCCATCAGATCACAGCCTTTCCAAACCCAACAGATGCCACCATCAAATGAACTCACACATGTCACACCATGGGCAGGTGTCAGGGGCCACCGCTGGGGCCTAAGCCCAAGGGTCCCTCATTGGCTCCACCTGAACCCACAGATGTCACTGCTGGAGGTGATAGGTGGAGGGAGATTGGCATCTCTGGAGGGTAAACTGATCCTCAGTGGCAAAGCCAGCTGGGCCCCAGCATGCTGTGAAAGAACAGAACCTTTCCAGAACAAAGAGCAAAACAGCCACCTCCCCGCTGCAGCATCTCCTGCCCGGACAGACACAATGGTCTTCTAACTACCCCCTCACCAGCCAGGTGTCCAGTGCCTTCTCACCCAGCCCTGTCCGTGCTCCCAGCTTGAACTGCTGTCCCCCTGGCCTGGCTGAGCTCTGAGGGACTTCTACCCTGCTTCCCCTGAGCATCTGCTTCAGGTGAGTGGGCTCTGTGGCTGGAAAGACCACCCCAAGCTTGTCCCAGGTATGCTCTGTCCCCCTCTACCCAAAATCTCACACCTTACCCCACTGGGAGCCGGTCGGGGCCTCATGCATAAAGAACAGAAGTCAGCTTGGGTGCTGGCCCAAAACTGAATAAAACAGGGCTCCAACTTCAGTCTCATCTCTGCCAAAATCATCCCCAGAAACTAAGAAAAAGGATCTAACATTACTCCTGGGGATAATTCAACTAGAGAGAAAATAGATTCAGGGTAAGAGAAGCACCTGAGGGAGGCTGGTGGGGCCAGAAGAGGGAGCACCATGTCCGTCCACTAGGCCCTGGACATCTCAGAGGCCGTGACCCACTGGAAAGACCATGGGCAGCGAGCGCCGGTGCCTGATGTTAACTACAGAGAGCACTTAAAAGGGAGCACGAGGCAGCTTCCATCTTCCACAACGACAAACTATTCCAAGTATTTTTCAAATCCTTGGATCACAGAAAAGGCCAAGGACCCTAACGCCAGAGAAGAGCGGTGAAGCTCAGCCGGAGGGAGGTTCCTGCTGAGTCTTGAACTGGGGACACACCCTCCAGCCGGGCCAAGTGCCTGCCTGTGTGCCAGTCAGTGGTGCGGGCAAAGCCAGCACCAGCTCGGAGGCCAGGCTCTCGGCAGGTACCTGTCAAGACACACCCGCTGTGTGGGCTTGTCTGTCTGTCTGTCTGTGTCCACCCAGCCTCCATGCACCATCACTGTTTTGTCTCCTTTCCGGGAGAGGACAGCCGCTGAGTGTGGGGTTGGGTCTTATGGTCTCTAGGATGGAGCTGATTCCATCTCAGGTGCACAAACAGTTACTCTGGGAGCTCATGATTTTTAGCAGATTTGATTATCAGGAACAATACATGTATTCTTTCATTTCCTTTTAAATGGCGGCATTGAACTTGGAGCATGGACTGTTAATGAAATTAGAGGTGATTTTCCTCTAAGGCTCTGAATGTAAACGTGCTACAGGAAGGACCAGACCCACAGCGACATCACCTCTCGATGGCTGCACAGCTGAGCCGCTCCTGGCCGCCCCCTGGGCAGCTGCAGTGACAGGACATGGCTACTGATCTTGGTCTGCAAGAGGCGACCGGTGCAGGGCAGGGAATAAAGCCGTCGTGGGCATGTCCCATGGCCTCGCTACCTTCCTGCCCGCCGCTCCCCATCCCTTTCTGACTCTCCTGGTCTCCGGGAAGTTACCTGAAGGTCTCAGCAAGCAGGAGCAGAACTGCTCTCTTCCCTGAGCAAAGGGGGGTGGGGGACGCAGGTGACAGCCTCTTGGGAGTGCCCTGGGCAGCCTGAACCAGTTCCCAAACCCTCTCCAGCACCTGAACCTGGCAGCTACTGGGGACGGACAGAGACCTTGGCCATGGACCTTCGTTCACAGCTGGTCCAGGTTCTCAGGCCCCCCACTTTCCCTGGAGCCTCCCGCCTCCATCCACTGTACACCCCGGCCCCCCACCCAGGACCCCCTCCTTTCCCCCACCCCAGCTCCCCAACATCTCCCACAAGCCTTAATGACGCCAATTCACATGGATGGAGTTTCTTCCTGAAACACTGCCCAGACCTCCCCTCTCTCTTTCAAAATGTCCTGCCTGCGCTGCCCTCTTCTCCTTGCCCTCAACTCTGCTTGAGAAGGCTCATACAGAGCAAAAATTGGCGTACTCGTACCTGGGACCCCGGAACCGTTCTGTTGTTGGGCTCCCTGTCATCAAGGGCGTCAGGAGAGAGCCACAGCCCAGACTGAGAGCACCCCTTGGGGTTGGGCCACACTCCCACCTTGTCCCGAGAACCAATGAGCTCTTTGTCCTCTGCTA
>PVIY010059758.1:0-11896 GCA_004026745.1 Myrmecophaga tridactyla
GCAAGAGTATACACCTAAAATACTACTTAATGGTGAAAGACTGAAAACTTTGTAAGATCTGAAAGAAGACAAGGTTGCCAACTAAATGCTGTTCAAGATTTTATGAAGTTCTTGCCAGAGCAATTAGGCAAGAAAAATAAATGGCATCCAAATTTGAGAAGAAAAAGGAAAATTTTCCCTATTTTCAGATGACATGATCATATATGTGGAAAATCTTGAGGAATCTATGATTATATGTATGGGAACTCTTGAGGAATCTGCAACAAAGCTCTTAGAGCTAACAAACAAATTCCACAAAGTGGCAATGTACAAGATCAACATCCAAACATCAGTAGTGTTTTTATGCACATGTAATGAACTACTGGAGGAAGAAATCAAGAGAATAATTTCATTCACAATAGCAACTAAAAGAAACAAATATATAGGAATAAATCTCACCAAGATTGCAAAAGGGCTTGTATAAAGAAAACTGCAAATCATTGCTGAAAGAAATCAAAGAAACCCTAAATAAATGGAAGTCCATGCCATATTCATGGTTTGGAAGACAAAATATTGCTATGATATCAATACTACCAAATGGATATATAGTTACAACACAATCTTAATCAAACTTTCAACAAATAAATGGGGAAGAGTAGACTCTTTAGCAAATGGTTCTGGGAAAACAAGATCGCCATTCCACAAAAAAGAAGGAGGATGCCTACCACACCTTATACTAAAATCAACCAAAACTCTTTTAAAGACCTAAATATTATGGCTAGAGGTATGGAACTCCTAGCTGAAAATGTAGGAAAGCATCTTCAGGAACTTGTCCAAGACATTTGTTTCTTAGATTTACCCCCCCAAACAAAAGCAGCAAAAAGCAATATGTAAATTGGATCTAATCAAAATTTAAAATTTGTGCCTGAAAGGACTTGACCATGAAAATTAAATGACATCCTACACAATTGGAGAAAATATTTGGAAACCATATATACAATAAAGGTTTTATGTACTCTATAAAGAAATCCTTCCACTGAACAAGAAAAAGATAAACAGCCCAATTTTAGAACAAATGAAAGACTTAAATTGACATCTTCCCAAAGAGATATACAAATGGCCAGAAAGCACATGAAAACACTCTCAGCATTATTACCCATCAGAGAAATGAAAATAAAAACACAAGATACCATTTCACACCTATTGCAAGCTGCTACCATAAAAAAAATAGAAAATTACAAGTGTTAAGAGGATGCAAGATATGGGAACACTCATCATTGCAGGAGGCAATGTAAAATATTGCAGTTGCTGTGGAAGACATGTTGGCTGTTCCTCTGAAAGTTAATTGTGGAAATACTATAAGACCCTCCTCAATATATACTCCTCACTCCTCAATATATACTCCAAATAATTGAAACAGCCACTCAAACATATAATTTGTGCACCAATGTTCAAAGCAATATTATCCACAATTTCTTCAAGATGGAAACAACCCAATTGTTTATCAACTGATGAATGAATGGTTAAACAAAATGTAGCATATATATACAATGAAATATTGTTCAGTCATAAAAATGAATGAAGTCTTGATACATGTGACAACATGGATAAAGCTTCAGGACATCATGTTGAGTGAAATACCCAGACACAAAGATTTAATATTGTGTGATCTCATGGATTTGAAACAATTAGAATGAGAAAACCCATAGACTCACAGTCTAGAATATAGTTTAGCAGGGAACATAGGAAGTTAAGGCTTAAAATATATGGGGTTCCTATCTGTGAGTGATGCAATAGTGGTTCAGTGGCAGAATTTTCACCTGCCATATGAGACCTGGGTTCAATTCCTGGAACCTGCCCATGCTGAAAAAAGCAATTGTATAGGGTTCCTATTTGTAATGGTGGAAATGCTTTGGTAATACATGGAGTGATCAAAACACAACATTGTGAATGTAATTAACAAGGCTGAAATATATATGAAAATTATCATATAGGAAAGAAACCTAATAGAACCCAAAAATATCTCAAGAGATTTACCTCCCATTGAACCTTTTCTTCAGAATCTAGCTACTGAAATGCCTCCTACAAAATATAGTAAATATATTCATTATAAAGAAAGACATGGGACAGGGAAAATGTTGGTTCTTACCCTAGAAAGAATGAAATGATTTCTCAGGACAAGGTTGAGAAGTTCCCAGAATGGCAGGTAATTAGAAATAGAACCTATACAGCTGGTATTGGAAAAGTCAAATAAAGTAGAATATTTGGCTGAGTATACAATATCCAATAAGCACATCAACTCTCAATAGAATTGGCTGTGTTACAAGCAACTTAGATGGAAGAAAGGTTGATTTGTTCTGGAGAACTGTCCTAGAAGACCCAAAAAGTAGCTTTAATAATGATCAAGGTGGAGTGTGCAAGGGTAGTTCAGTGGTAGAATTCTCGCCTGCCATGTGTGAGACCCGAGCTTGATTCCTGGTCCATGCACTTCCAAAAAAACCAAAAAAACCAAAAAAACAAATAAGCAAAACAAATAAACAAACAAAATTTCAGCAAATGGTTCTACAATAATGGGATACTCACATGGAAAAATAATGAAATGTGATCCTGCCATACAGTTTACAAAAAAAAAAGATCAAGTCAGATGAAAAACATTTCTGAAAAGTAGGGAGAATAGTAATTACTACCTCAAAAAGTTATGCTGAAGAATAAACTAGTTGATATATTAAGCAATTAGAATTCCACCTAGCAATAGTAAAAGTGACAAGAATATTGGTTATTATGATACTGTTGAAGTGCTGATTAATGGAAGATGCATAGATTCTGGAGATGCAACAGATTCTCCTAGAGTTCTGGTTCTACCACTGGCTTTGTTACTTTGAGAAATTTAGGACTAATTGTTGAAGCCTTAGTGTTTACATTGACAAAGTGGTTGTGGTGATATCTATCTCATAATTAATTCTATGAAATGTATTAGATGTGAAAACCATGGATGCCATTTCCTGTTTTCCTGTCAACCTATCGAGAGAGTGTGTGGTAATTTGTCACAGCCACAATAGAAAACTGAAGCAAACATGGCTCTCTAAATCACATCTGCCTCTTTAAAGAGAGCCAGGGATGGTTCTCCAATTTTAAGATGCATATAATTAGACTAGGTTCATAATGGTAATTCAGGATACTCTCCTTATTTTAAAGTCCTTAACATAATCACAACTACAAAATCAGTTTTGCCTTGTGTGCCAGTTTGAAGTTACTATCTACCCCAAAAAAGTCTTGTTCTTTAATTCCCATTCAATATTGCTGGGAGGGATCTTCTTTATTGTTTCCATGGAGATGGAACCCACCCAAATGTGGGTGTAATTTTTGATTAGATGATTTCCATGGAGATGCATCTCCACCCTTTCAAGGTGGGGTTGTTTACTGGAGCCCTTTAAGAGAAAACCATTTTCAAAACACTTAGGAGCAAACAGATCCATCAGAACAAACAGAGCCCACAGAGACCGAGACCTTTGGATCATGTCAAAGAGAGGATTAAAAGAAAGTGATTTGTTCAAATTTCCTTATCCCCACTATTGAATCTATCTATACTTCTCATTTCCAACACACAGTTTGAGCCAATTCTTATGAAATTTCCTACTTTCTTTCAAGTCTTCTGGAAAAAGTAGAAGTCACTCCATCAATTCTGTCAATCAATATCTGAGCATGCATAGTTTGCCAGCCATTGAGTCAAGTTCTGGGAAATCTCAAATGAACAGATAAGCTGGAGTGAACTTTCACTGAACTCCACTTTGAAATTCCTTGGCACTGACCAGTTCATTCATCATAGGAGAGTTTTCTGTGCTGTTTACCTGAACTTTCCTAACCCATGGTTAATCTTCAAACACTGACAAGAAGACCCTGGATCTTACTCATTATGATATTCCTATATATTCCTCTCCTAAGGTAAATGAGTACAAATCAACAATAATTTAATACTTGTTGTATACATGGCATCATACTGTAGCAGGCAGGCTTCCCCCTCTTTCTGGTTTAGCTGTGTTGTCTGTGGAAAATCCCCAAACCCCCTCTCCTTGCAAGTAAGTGAGATAAGACACATTCCTGGGATAGAAACCCCTTCCTCCAGCCTTCAGGAACTGGTGAAGATGCATTTAGGCAAGAGAAGACATTCCTGGGGTGGGGGCCCCTCAATGGTTCAGCTCTGGGCCATTCTCAACTTCAATCAGCCAATTATTTGCCTTGTCTTTAACTTGTCACACAGTCTATAAAAGCTAAGATTGCCTTTTGTTTGGGGCTCAGACTTTCAGAGGCTACTCGGCTGAGCCCTATGGCCATAGCAAATAAAACCTGCTTCCCAAACTACAGATCCTTAGTGTCAGCCTGTTCTAACTTTGTGAAACATTTCTGGAGGCCTGCGGCCCCATTCCTGGTTTTTGAGCTACATTTCTGGGGTCTCGTCCGGGATATGAGGCAGGTGTACTATCACCTCCCCCACCTACAGGCAGTGCCCTGACTGGAGACCCGACAGAATCCAGTGCCAGCAGAGGGGCATTTCCCCATCTCTCGGATTCCTGAACTCCCTGGATGGGGCGCCTGTCACCGCCAGAGCGGCAATGGATCCAGGACAGTTTCTGGAAGCAGGTTTCTGGGACCACCACCCGTCTGACTGGTAAGCACCCAGGTGCATCAGTTTCAGCCCACTCATAAAAGGCTAGGGGGGCCTGAGTGGAAGGGGAGCCTGATCACCTCCCAGACTGCCCAAGTACCAGTCTCCAGTTGGAGGACCAGGGGAAATGGAAGTCTTCAGGTTTGCTTCTGGAAAGGGCGGTGCAGGGGGGTGTTGGAATGTGTGTGTGTGTGTGTGTGTGTGTGTGTGTGTGTGTAATTGTGTGACTGAAAGGAAGTCCTGGGCTGCACACCAGACTGTGAGTGGGTTCAGATTCTGCAAGTTTGTGGCAATCCTCATATGGCTCGGGGTGAGCAACCCTGAAAGAGGCAGCTGGCTGGGGGTTTAGATGCCCAATGTCCCCATGGGGGAGCAGCCAGACTGAAGGAAGTGACAGTTTATTCAAAACCCTCTGCTGTTTGTCTGTTAGCCCTCCCACTAATCATTGGTGCTACAGATGTGAGAGGGAGAGTCAGTAAGACTCAGTTGAAATGCATGATTTCTAATTTTAAAAAAGCTTTTACTAATGACTAGGGAATCAAGCTGACCCCTGACTGACTTAAAAAACTGTATGAATTAAAGTGGACCACTTTTAGGAAGAATAAAAAGAAGAAATTTTCTTGTATTACAGCTTATTGTTGCTCTGTCTTATAAATTAAATCTTACACATTTCAAAGTAAAAGGAAAACATCTATGTAAGGGTTTTAAAATTGATTTCATGAAAAGAATCTGTTCTGTACAATTAATGTTGCTATTGTGTAACCTTGGTAAAACAAACAAAACAGTTAAAATGTGCACTCTAGCTGGGAGGACTGGCTATCTTCTCAGAAGGAGGTGTACTTTCATAAAAATATCTAAGTCCCAGGAAGCTCCTCTTGGTCCCTAACCAGTTCCCAGAGGACCAAACTGGGCCTAGTCATATAAGCTAATTGGAATTTGGCCACTACTATGTGAAGATATAAAAAGAGGAAAGAGGAAAAAAATCTTATGAGAGTGGGACAGCATCTCATCAAAATCTTATGCTCTGCTATGTATCTCAACTAAGGAGACTCTGAATGCTGTCCACAAAATTGCTATGGATTTTTACTGAGAGTTATAATGCTTCTTCTGAAATTCTCCAGCACTTCTCTTCAGATGGTAATGCCATCTTACCTGGTGATGTAACTATGCTCTATTTTGAAGACTTTTAATTGCTATCTTTTAATTATTTTCTTTATTACTTTTCTGATAAAATCTATTCTTATGTCACTGAAGTCAGTGTTGTCTGCAAATCTGAACCTATAAATTAAATGACCCCAAATATCACATTGTCTTTCATGCACAAAATTGGCACTGGGAGCAGGATTCACATTTCAGCATGGCTTCATAATAGTAGAGGTCAATGAGACAAGCTTTAAAAATTTAGCAGAAACTGTGAGTATGTTCTTCTAAATATTGTGATGCTTTATTAGGACCATTCTTGATAAATTGAAAATTGCTGGTGTCTTGTCTTTTTGTATGCAGAATTGTTTTAAATTTAAATATTTTTTCTCCCTTGAGTATACTTTCTGGTGCTTTAAGACATTTGGAAATTTTTAGGTCAGTAGGCCCTCTTCAAAGTTTACTTAAAGTGAATTAACAGTAAGCCATGGGCTTTTAACATAGTTTAGGAAATAATGTTATTTTTTTAGGGAAAAAAAATCCTCTAAGCTTTAAATAAAAAAAAAAACAAGAAATCCCAGGATGAGATAATTTACCTTACTCCTCACTTGCAGAGGAATGAGCAAAAAGCACAGGACCCTGTAAAAAAAATTAGGAAAATAAAATAATACAGCAAAAGCCTATTTGGGTTGTTCTGTGTCTAAAAAGCATACCATTAAAAAAAAGAAAAACAAATTGGAATGTATAAAAAAAGAATAAGCTATGTTAATATAATATAGAAATGTATATAAACAGAAAAATAGAGGAATCTCTGAAAAAAGAAAAATCAATTATGAAAAGGAATTGGTAGAATTACAGGAAAAACTGTAAACACTGCAGAATCAAAATTTAGTTTTTGAAGAAATTGTTTTAATTATCAATCAATAGCTGAGAGGGCCACTGTCCATATAGCCCAATATAAATATAAGAAAGATAAGGTAAAATAAACAAAGGAAAAGTACATGTGGGATTAGCCACTGCCACTGTGATTAGAGCCCTGATAAGTAGGATGATAATGTATAGAATAAAGCAGATAATAGAAATATTTTAAATAAAAAAGGTTTGTCAGGAAAAGAAAAAAACATTAATTATCTGGATGGTCAAAATTGCTGAATGCAGAGGCTGAAGGAGTGGTGTTGGACTATGCAGATTGTATGAAATGTATAAAAGTTGGCACCAACCCTATCATATAGACTGCTTTTTAAGAGTTTAATCAGCAAACTGGAAAAAGTTCTATCTTTCTGGCATTGGTTGCACAAAAGTGTAATAAGCAATACCCTGCTGACACTGTGGCTACAAAACAATCAACTCTGGTATACTTCATAAAATGGCAAAGCTGGGAAACATGGGAGGCTGGAATATAGGGAAAGGAAAAGCCAAAACAAACAGACAACAAAAATTTTTGTATGTTGGAATTTTGGTTGTGCATTAACTGGAATGTTTTGGGTACTGAACCTTATCCTAACAAATTTAGTTTTAATAATAACTGCATATGATGAAATGTTTGCTTGAGGTGGTGACTTGACTTTAAAGGATATAAAGGATATATTTTTGCTGAGAGGAAGAAGAGAATAGTTTTGTCCTAACATGAAATGAATGGCCATTGCAGAATGAAAAATGTGGGACAATGCCTAAATGAACACAGTAAGTTACCAAAGGTTTGTAGAGGAGAAATTATGGTCAAAGTTAAAAAAAAAGTTTTAAATGAACTAAAAGGAGAGGTATTAAAAACAGTATCCAAACTCTTTAGCATCTACCCTCCCTTACCTGAGGTCAAACCAGGAAACATGGTATGGGTAAAAAGCTGAAGAGGAAAAAATTTTAAAAAAAGAGGCTCCCTCCAGTCTTAATAGAAAGGTCCTTACCATGTTGTTTTAGTAACCCCAGCAGCTGTCAAAGCTGTGAAGACCATCCTATAAATTCACCACTCTCAGGTCAAAAGGGCCACTGCAGACCACTCCTGGGGGTGCACCCCTGATGCTGAACACCTGAGACACACCATCCTCCAGGAGGCGCTGTGCACTTCTCCATCACAGCTGAGATGAGCTGACCAGCCCATGACTGAGGCCGGAGTGACTATGGTTGGCCTGCTCTAGCTCACTGGAAGCAGCTAGTCAATGCACAGCCAAAGCCTGAGGAGACCTCCGAGCCCTGCCTCAGTCACCCCGGAAGCTGACTGATCTATGCACGGCCAAAAATTAGAAAATCAACACATGAGCATCCCAGCCTGCTGGGTGTGTGGACTAACTGTCTTTTCTTGTTCTTTGTATTTGTCTTTTGTTTAGCAGTTTCAGCCCTCCTGGAAATAGGTCTCCTGGAGTTCTTCCTGAAAACCAACTTGACTCTAATTTGATCCAAATTTACTCGAATTTGATGGAATCCCTCTTACCTGGATAACTTCCCCCTTCCTAGCTGCTGCTCAGAGTGTGTGCCTCCATTCCTTCCCTGAGGCTGATTGTATATTCATGTGGTGGCATTCCCCATAGCCAGCACCGTGAACCTCACTCCTCTGTTTCTACTTGGAATGGTCATAAAGCCCTTCCAAGGGAAATAATGCATGCCAGGCATGTTGGAAAAAGGTAAAAACTATAACCAGTATTCATGCCAAGGCTGTTCTCAAGCTTGAATTATTCTATATAAACCCTAAAGAAAGATTCCCCAGTATACTATAATCCCACCTCACCAGGTTCAATAATGCTGTTTTCATTACTCTAGGTTGGCAAAACTAAGAAGACCTCCTGGGAGCTGATGGTTAACTTTATCTCTTGCCCAAAGTTATGAGCTAAGCCTTCACTGAAGAAAAAAAACCATGAGCTCCCAAAAGCATGTAACCAAAGCTAATGCCCCACCAGCAGGTGAAAAAACCCCAAAGCAGGTACTGGGCATAGAGGCCAGGGGGCATAGTCTGTCAAAGAGACAGATCAGACCCTCTTAGGGGTTGTTACTGTTCCCTCACTTGCACACCTCATATCACCCTGCTTGGTGCCAGAAGATGGCTAGTTAGCCAAAGACAGGTAAGATTCCTCAGGGGAGGAACAACCTAAGATGGGCACAGTCACAAAGGGGCCATCAGGAGAAAACTTGAGGCTAACAGGGGGAGGACACAGACCTTTACCCCCCCCCCAACTTCACAGGGGCCTAAACCCTGCATGGCTACATTCTTTCCCATGCCCAGTTCAGATCGGAACATACCAATAACTGCAGCAAATAAATAAATAAAATGAAATATAAATGATACTATAACCCCTCCCTAAAAGTTGGGGTAAGTGTCAAAGGGGGGAAATGTAGCAGGCAGGCCTCCCCCTCTTTCTGGTTCAGCTGTGCTCTCTGGAAAATCCCAAACCCCCTCTTCTTGCAGGTAAGTGAGATAAGACACATTCCTGGGATAGAAACCCCCTCCCCCAGCCTTCAGGAACTGGTGAAGATGCATTTAGGCAAGAGAAGACATTCCTGGGGTGGGGGCCCCTCAATGGTTCAGCTCTTGGCCATTCTCAACTTAAATCAGCCAATTGTTTGTCTTGTCTTTAACTTGTCACACAGTCTATAAAAGCTAAGGTTACCTTTTGTTCAGGGCTCAGACTTTCAGAGGCTACTCGGCTGAGCCCTAGGGCCATAGCAAATAAAAAGTTTGCCTGTTGTTTGGGATTCAGACTTTCAGAGACTACTGGGCTGAGCCCTATGGCCATAGCAAATAAAACCTGCTTCCTGAAACTATGGATCCTTAGTCTCAGCCTGTTTTAACTTCCTGAAACGTTCCTGGAGGCCTGTGGCCTCATTCCTGGTTTTCGTGCTACAATACTAGATGCAATTGAGACTATAAATGAAATTAAAAAATGTCTATGACCATAAATTTCCTGTACAGTATGAGAGGGTGATCTCCATACTGAAAACTGGGAACAAGAAAAGGGTATGAGGCCCAATGCCAGAGAAGGGATGTGAGAATTAAACAGGATGCAGGGAGCCAAGGATGACTTTGAGATGGAGTGACCATATAACCACAAGAAAGGATTTGATCTCGGTCTCACTTTGGGTCAGAGATGATAAAGCCAAGAACTGGAAAAGTGGAGGAAGATCCTGGTGAGAGAGGGCTTGAATGAGGAAGGGGCTAGATTTGGAGGATGATAGAGATACAAATTTTGAAAGAACATGGATATTAAGGATGGAGGAGGTAGATGAGATGCTTGGAGTTTGACATAAGTTGTAAAAGGGCCTGGAGTGAAAGAGAAAAGATTTGGGACTTTCTTCTCTCCTCAAAGCTTTCCTAACTATTAGCACCCTGAAATCAAAGGACCTCCCTTGCTTCTCTGCTGAGGAAATGCTTTCCAGCCCTGGTGTGTCTCACAACTACATCATAAAACATTATTCACACTGCATGAGCCATTGTGAGTAAGATTGCAACCTAAGAAATTCTACAGAGATAAGTCCTTTATATTATAAAGTCCATGAGAAAGATTACATCTAATCAGATAACAGTATGCACTATGGCTTACAGGACTTCCAAATGTGGATAAGAGAAAAATCAAACTCTTATTTCCTGGGAACTCTACACATACCTAGGTACAATCAATCTAAGACAACAAATTCAAATGTGAGTATTTCTCTCTATTTTCCAAGATAATTTAAATTTTATTTTAAATGCCTGGTCCACCCAAAATCCTCCTTTTCAGAATCAAATTCTACCATCCTCAGCACTATGCCACCCTACCACAGCCCTGCTCCCAGGACTATCTTGTCCCTAAAGAACAGTCTTTCCTCAGTAGGCTGACATGAAAATGACTGGCTTGCCTTTTTGTCTCTATTGTCTATAGATGATGACATTAGTTTTTTGAATAATAAGTATGGCCCCCATTTACTGAGCCTTTTCCATCTTCAGAACATACCTCACAGTTTTTCTCATTTATTCCCCAGTTCTTCACAATAGGCACTATTATTCAAGCTCATCCAGACATGAGGAAATTAAGACACATACCATACAAATCATGTGTCCTGGTTCACACAGCCACTAAGAAAACATGTCTGCATAGAACCAAAGACAAATACAGCCATTGCCCAGTACTAACTCTTGGTCTAGGGAGAGCCCATCTCTTACTCACCTTGGCCATCCTGAGCTCCCTAGATGACTGCCTGGCATGGGGAGGTTTGCAGTCATGGTATTGAGTCAGCCAGAAATGCCAGGGACAGTGACCACCTTGCTATGACCTTTGGGGTGTCTGACCTGGTCTGTAGAGTGCTAAAAGTACTGAGTTAAGACATTCCTCTAGTTGGTAATGCTTTCTGGACTCTGCCTCATCTGTCCTGCTTCTTCTCTCCTCATTTCTACCTGCAACAAATGGAGGGATGTTGTAGTTTAATGCAGACATAGAGACTCCAAAACTCTGAATTGCCTGTGGGAGATTGAGGAAGTAGAAATACAAAATAGAATAAATAGAGAATATGATTTACATTAAGTGTGTAGAAATATTTTGGCCAATGAAATCATGATACTGTATGTGAATTTGGCAAATTGCAATCAGAGTTCACTTCTGTACTCTGATACAGGGTCATTTCATAAGAGATTCAACTTAGTCTGAAAATAAACTGGTGGGTGGGGTTTAAAAACCCCAGATCACATGGGTATAAATAGGCATTATTTGTGCAAACAAAATGTTTGACACTATATATGTTCTGTGTCCTCAAATAGGAAGGAAGTCCACAAGAATTCAAAAGTCTCCTGGCCCATAGAGAAGACAGAAACAACATGAGCACAGCAGAAAAAGTAAGCCAAAAAAACCAAAAAAAGTTTACTTTTGATATATTTTCATATTATATGATAAATATAAAAATTTAAGTTTGTTGTATAATAAATATATGGATACAGTTTTAATGAATAATAATGGTTTGTTTCTAAATTAGAAATAAATAGTGGAATACAATGTGCAATTATGCTATAAAATACAATGCATCTTAAACTGTGCAGAAATATGTTAATCCCACTTATCTTTACCAGAATATATATCCTCTCTATCTGTTAATATTTCTCTCCTTCCTTGAAATAAATGCACACTAGTTAGAATGATCATTTATCCAAGCCTATGA
>PVIY010059759.1:0-11910 GCA_004026745.1 Myrmecophaga tridactyla
CTCTGTTAGATCCAAGGATGATTCTTATCCCTTTGTTGAATCCCACCATTCTGAATCCCTTTCTCACACAGAGATAGCATGTACCCAACAAGTACTGTCCTCTCCATATCCTAATCACATTACCTGATAAATATTTCCTTCTTTACAAATTTCTTTCCTTCTGTTAATATGATTGTACGTGTATGTTGGAAAGTTTGGGCTGGTATTGCCAAAGCCACACTCTTCTCTCCATATATCTAAAGAATGTCTGCCAGCAGTATACAATTCAGTGACCTCTACTGTTTTGTTCATTTAAATTTTTTAAATTATTATGTTTTATCCGTAGTAAAAGTAGCATATTTTCATAGAGAAACAGACATAAAATCGAGTGGTGATGAAGAATGTGAGCTCTAAATGCAGCCAGTCTGGGTTCAAATGAGAACTTGTCTTTGAAACTGTGGATTGATGATTGATGATTTCTATAAATTCTGTGGGCAGAGAGATTACATCTGCAAAACTCAACTATTCAAACATATTTATTGAGGCACTCTTCTATGTTCTGGGGATAAATAACTGAAAATAACTGGCAGAAATTTTGTGCTTGTAGAGCTTTTATAGTGGAGGAACACAGAAAAGAAACAAATACTATAAGCAAAATAATAGACTACTAAATGGAATAATTGCTATGAACAAATGTTCCAAGGAGGAGGGATGGGACAGCTGCAATTTAAAATAAGGTGGTAAGTAAAGGTTTGATGAGGAAGAGAATGAGAAAAGACCCATGCAGTTACGTGGGGGAAGGGAATTTCAGGAGAAAGAAAAAAATGAAAAACTCCAGGTTGCATCAGGACTAATGGATATAGGGATAGGGAAGTGTAAAAAGGTTCTTGTGGCTGTTCCAAAGTGAGAGTGACATACTCAGTGATGCAGGATGAGTTCCTATAAATAAGTAGGATGGGCAAGATAATTTTGGATATGCAGCATTTGTAAATATATTTAATTTTTCCATTAGTATTATGGGAAGTCTTGTAGGTTATTTGAAAAGAAATAACATGATCCTACTTACTTTGGTAATAGTATGACTTTGGCTCCTACATTGAGAGCAAGCTCAAGGGAATTAAGCCAGAAAACTGGGAGACAATAAAGAAGGGTAAAGAAAGTTTCATCAATAATTTGAGACTGAGATGATGGTTCTTTGGGCAAGGGTGGTGGCAGAGGAGGTGTTGAGAAATAGTCTCACTTCAAATTTTTCTGTGTAGAAAATCAATATGAGGGTTGCTGTCGTGGCTCAGCAGGCAGAGCTCTGACCTGCCATGCTGGAGGTCTGGAGTTTGATCCCTGGTGCCTCCTGCTCATATGCAAATTTAAAAAAAAAAGAAAAGAAAATCAATATGATATGTTGATGAACTGGGCATGAGGTGTGTGACAGAAAATCCCAGGGTGATTCTTAAGATTTTGCCTGAACAAATAGGAGAATGGCTTTCTATCAATGGAGATTAAACTTTAGACATCGCAAGTACCTATTTGAGAGTTAACTTGTGAAGCTAAGCCAGGTTAATTATAGAACTCAGACTTTTTGATTATAGTCTGACTTTAAGTAGGTTCTCAGTAAATCTAATATGTTTTTACAATTATTATAGAAAATCAATCATTTGCACACAGAAGCTATTGTTCATATTTTATCTACCATTTTCCTCTCCTATTTTATTCAATACAATACATAGATGTGACATGGCACCAGAACAAAAGGATTTCAGAGGTGCTAAACGAGGGGAATTTTAGGTTGTTATATGTATTACTAGAATACAAACCAAATAGGAGTGTACAATACAAGCATTGAATCCTAATGCAAATCAGTGCATATAATTAATAGCACAATTTAAATAGTTAGCACACTAATGCAAAGTATTAGTAACATGCAGATTTATTGAGGAACTGGAATTTATGCATGATTTTTCTCTAAACCTTTAACTCTTCTAATAAAAATTAAAATAATAAATGCATAGATATATAAATAAATCAGCAAGCAAGCATGCTTTGCTGAATTCTGAGTAAAAATTTAGAAAAATATTCTGACCACATTTTACACAAAATCTGGTGTGCACTGATACAAACATGGATGAGGGAAAATGCAAATAATTTAGTGCCTTTATGTTGGCCAAAGGTTCTGTTACATACATTTAATAACAACATAAGTGCTCACTGGACTATATTATAAGAGAGTGTAGGGCATTCTTAATTTAGCTAAAAATTAGTATTTCCTTAGCTTCTTACTACCTACATAATTATAGAATGTGTTGACCATTTTGCCAACAAATAACAACAAGATGCACTTTTTTATGATATTGAATTTGAACAGAGAAATGACTGGCACTTATTGATACCTCAGAAAATAGTGAGGTTTTCAAATAATTAGCAGGTAGTCACAAAAGAGATGATACTACATGCATATTTTTAATTTGTTGAATTTATATAATTTCAGGTATTAAGATATTGCAAGATAAGGGTCTTGATGTCATCTATGTACCAAGAAAGATTCATCTACCAACATTAAATGACAAAGCATTTATAAAGCATTACACTGATGTGTAAAAGGAAAACTCGACACAGTAAAAAAAGAGAAAAATGTGGAACACATATGTGATATAAACCTATACATGATAAGTAGTAGTCAAGAAGACCATGAAAAAATATCAAATATAATTAAGATATTTCTATTTTCTTCAATATTTTAAAATAATTATCAAATTTTCTTTGAGGTTCATATTTACTTTTTGTTATTACTAAATTTTATCACAATATTTTCCAATGCTCTAATTTTGAAAGTTGATTTCCCTTCTAATTTGTTTATTAATAAGATTAATCAAGGAATTTATGTAACACTAGTGAATGTTTTCATAACAAAACAGTGTGCATTCAAAATTTTGCAAGACTAGAATTTTTCTGATTCTAATGGTCACTAATTAACAGGACTTTATTAAATTCTCCATATTTAACTTCTGATTTAATCTTTACAATAACTCAATGGATTTACAAATTTTTTCACACTTAAGGAAACTGAGATTTACCAAAGGGAAATCTGCTAAAAACTTAACAGAGCTAAAACCCTAGACTGTCATGTCAAAAGCAGCACTTTTTATGACTCTGCTATGTTTCTATTCTAAAAAATAAATGGAATGACCTCTGAAAGTCTTCTCCACAATACAGTTCTGGGAAATTAGAACATGCATGGTTATTTATACGATACATTTTGAAAAATGATGCAAAACCTTTTTCATATTGCTCTAAAAAACACATATATTTAGACCAAAGGTATGCCATAGATTTTATGGCTCTCCATTATTATGCAGATTTCTAACATATTCTACAAAATATTCTAGGTCGTGTGTGGTGTTGGACAGATAGCTCAGAATAAATGCAAAGTAACTAAACGGCATCATTATATTTGAGAGTAAATTAATTATACTCAAATAGGAAGGACACTAAAGATGAGGTTAAATATTCAGCCTCCCCATCATTTAAATTGTCTCGTGCCATCTCTCTTCTTCATGAATCTAATGAGAGCATTTTTCACTTCTTTGTTCCTAAGACTATAAATGAGGGGATTCAGCATGGGGGTTACCACAGAATAAAACACAGAAGCCACTTGATCCTTTCCTAAGGAATAAGACTTTTTTGGTTTTAAATGAATAAAAATTGTGTTGCTGTAATAGATGGTGACTCCCAAGAGGTGGGAAGCACAAATAGAGAAGGTTCTGCGCTTTCCTGAGGTGGAATTAATTTTCAGAATAGTGGACAGAATGGACCCATAGGAGATAGGGATTATGGTAAAAGACAACAGTACACTTAAGCTAGCGTCAATGGATAGCATGATTTCAGAGTCATGAGTGTCTGTGCAGGACAGAACTAACATTGGAACTACATCACAGAAAAAGTGATCAATTACATTGGATTGTAGAAATGCAAATTGTTTATGAAAACAAGATTGACTAATGATTCAGTGAAGCCAATCATATAGGATCTAGTGATGAGGACATGGCAGAATCTCATGGACATGACAACTGGGTAGTTTAAAGGATTGCAAATAGCTACATAGCAGTCATAGGCCATGGAAGAGAGAAAGAAAAATTCAGTGACGCACAACAAGAAAAAAAAAGACATCTGGGTGAAGCAGCCTACGAATGAAATATATTTGTTAGAAGTCAAATTCTCTAAGGTTTTAGGTACAATGACTGTTGAGTAACAGAGGTCAAGGAATGAGAGCTGGCTTAGGAAAAAATACATGGGGGTGTGAAGTTGGAGATCCAGGTGAATTATCAGTATCATCCCTGCATTGCCCAGCAGGTAATCAGGTATATCAGGAGAAATAGTGTAAAGAGGACCCACCAGGTTCCCCAGGTTCTGTCAGTCCCATAAGGATGAAGTCAGGCACATTTGTGTTATTCCTGTTTTCCATAGCATTCAGTGTTGTAAACTGTTGAGAAATCGGAGGTGACACTTTGTATAAATGTTTCGAAATTGTGTCTGCTTTCTGAATGATTTGGCATTTAAAATACAAAGATTCTAGACTCTAAATATTCATAATCAATAGCACTTTAAAAAATATCACTGAAAAGAATGAACATGACTGTCCAATCTAAATTAGACATGAATCTTCATTTGATATTATGTAGTAACAACTCATATATATCACATTATTAAAATGCACTTGACATTCTTATGAATACTTCTATATTCACCTACTCATTCACATGAAAACATTATATCATGGGTAATTGTAGTGTATAATCTTTAAAAAAAAAGGGCACAGAACATTAACTTAATCAGGCATAAAACTAAGAGTTGTTGGATTTGTGATTTTACCAAGAATATGTGAGCCCAGAGATCATGCTCATAATACTCTATTCCTACTTTCAGCAAAGGAGAAAAATAGTCCCAGATATATAGACAACAATGATAGAAAGATTTTTGCTTCATTTATTGTTCTTTTGAATCCTATATTATTTAATAGAAATGACAGTTAGGAAATTAACAACTTAAGTGCCATTACTGAGGTGTATTAATATTATAGCATGCACATTATCCTTAATTTTCAGAAGATTTTTTAATGGATATTTAAAATGAAATTTCTTCCAAAAATTATATTTACTACATATACCTTGCTTGATGACACTGATTCCATCAATTCTATATTTTCATTCTACAAATGGAAATGTACTTACTTAGATATACTCACTTAGGTAAGACCAACAAGATATGTGTATGTATATTCACACTCTTTTAATAATATTCCTGTTTTGTATTAGAAAAACCAGAACACTCCAATTTTAAATATATGAGAATACGTACCATGAGCCAAAGTTGGAGCAAAAGTACTTCCAGCATTTTGTGCCTAGAAATATGTCAAGTTGAAATTTTCTCACAGAAAACAAAATTGTAGGCTGTTTAAGAAGTCTGAACTTTCAGCAATATAATAATTACAATCTTTTGAAATAACTTTCATTTACTTTTTAATACATGAATGTCTAACCTAAACATTTATTTCAGGTCCTGTTCAAATAGAAAGGTCTCCTGGAAATTAGGTTCCACAAGTTTACCAGGAGGCTACTGTGAATGCAAGCAGATCAGGGTATCTCTTCCCTTTCACCATGATTAGGCCATGGCACCTCTTATATTAAATGTTGCTGATAATGTAACATTTGATCATCTCTGGGACCAATTTTTGCTCATTGGCATGATTCCAAGGATAAAAGTTTGAAGACTAATGCATGTTAGAATTGTAACAGAGAGTTGCTTTCCCCATAGAAAACACATAACATTGAGCAACATATTTTGGTCTTCTTTCTGATGTTTTCACTGATGATTAGGTAAGAAGGAAGGCATATCTAGAGATATACTTAATTAACCTGTGGCTGAAAAGCCAGATCCTTAACCATTGGGGATAGAATAGTATATTTTTCAAAAATGACACATTTTTATATATAAAATGAGACACTGTCACTGGAGTAAAGATTGTCTGCTATAAAAAGTTAGAATACAATACAATTCAAATAGCAAAATTAACTATTATTAACCCCCAGATGCATTTTCTTCCACTTGCTTTCCTTTGTGCATATAATGTTTACTTTTAGGTATACTAATGCATTTATATATTTTTTATCACATGGCATGTGCAGCAAAATTCTGACTTCATTATTAAATATGTATGATAAACTTTGACCTATGTTATATGAAACTTTTGTAAAGCCCGCAGGTATTGGATTTTGTATGGGCTGGTACAGCATAACCAACTTCTTTCTAGAATATACAATAGCTGACGAATGGACATTTTTGTGGAGTTTCTTCTTTTAGTTTTACTACTGTCACTTACAACAGGCATGCTGTTGTAATAACCAAAACAACATTTGTGCAACTTGTGTAGTGTATTGTCTTATATTTAAAGTCACATGAGAGAAGAGAGTAAAAAATAACGGTGGGTTGAATAAGCATTTATCATTAACTAATGGCCAATACCTGAATTCATATCTATATAACCAAGTAAAGCATCTGGTGAATCTTACATTTATGAGTGATAATAAAATCACATTTTCTGTAGCTTAATAATTAACTCAGACAAAGAAAACTGTCTATATTGCAGAAGTTTAGGAAAGAAATTGATGAAATGGATCAAGGTATTAAAAATATTATATTATATATTTAAATAAACTTGGAAACAGAATTCTTCATTTCATCAAAAATTCAGTAATGATGAGGAAAGCTTTCTTGGAGTTCATAAAGTGGGCATTAATTAATTTCACAATAGGCATCTTCTACATATAATACACTGTAGAGAACAATGGAAAAGTTCTGTGTAAATTCCACTTCATGAGACTTGCCTACTCCCTTCAAAATCACCATGTATGAATTTTTCATCACAGCATTGAAATCTGTTTTTATGCTATTAATTGTTCTTTGGAATAATATTAGTAAAATTTGAAAAGAGGGTAGTTCTCAAACTAAATTTGTGAATAATTTTGCTGAAATTTATACGTGGGATTCCAGTATGCCATCTCAAATAGTAAAATAATCAGGTGGCAGTGCCAGGAGTAAGGACTGGTCCTCCTTTGTCCTATATTCCAAGAATATTATTGAAAAATTTTAACCATATCTCATTCCATTGTATTGCAAGTATTTGTCTAGGGGGATAAAGTTCACCTACTTAAAATTCTTTTACCACACAATATTATTATGATCACTTTTAAACAACACATATTGCAGCATATGACATTTGAGGATTCTGTAAGCCCATGGAAACTTTTATAACTAGCAATAATTGACAGTGCCACCATGATCAAAATTTCAGAAAATAGATGAAAGGATTCTAGTAACTGAGTGAGTGTACAACCAAGAAGATTCCACTTAAATCTGTGAGCAAAACCAAGCCTATTACCCACATCTTGCTCATGCTATTATGGGGGTCACTTGCTGTGTTTATAGTGAGGAATGTAACCTTATGATGAACAGTGGAGTGCATGTAGATTCGAATCTATCCAATGGCTGCTTGAAATACAGAACCAGGGCACACATCTATCTTTCCCTCTCTCAGTACTTGCTATGCAGACAGAAACAGCTTACAGATAGTAAAAGCAGTGTAATAAGAAATTATGAAATGCAACATGAGGTAAAGTATTCCTGGGTTTATGACATCCAATAGAGTTCCCTGACAGTGGTGCCCAGTTCAAGCATAATCCCTCCTTCAAGGAATTCAGGCCCCAGGGACTGGAAAAGGGAAACAATCAAGGCCCACCAACTACCTCACCTCTGTCTCAACCATGCATCTTGCAGGGAGAGTCTACTGAAATCAAAGGCATGGCAGCACTTCAAGCTGTTGGGAAGCTGTGTGGGCAGTCAAGCACCACAAGCTGGGCAGGATAGGAAAAGCACAGACTCCAGAGCTTCATAGTAAAGTCTGACAACTTGCTGGACCTCACCCTTATGGAAAATTGATGTTGGATACTCTCTCCTCTTGAGAGGTGGACCTGTGTGGTCTGGGAAAATCTGACTGGGATATAACATCTGAGGAAATCTTCCTCAGAAAAAAAGTGTCCCATATATGCAGGGCAAGAAACAGAAAAACTGACAATTTTTGATCAGTTAAACAAAGTTATGCTAGAGGTCTAGAATTGAACTAAATGTCAAAGAGCAGATAGAGAACAAACCCATTCAGCAAGAAAATTCTAGGTAAAAGGGTGTAAAGAAACTCCAGAATAAATTAATTAAGGAAATCAAGTGCTTAGACACCAGCAGAAAATAATGAGTCACACTAGGAAAATTGAAGATATGGCTCAGTCAAAGGAACAAACCAACACTTCGTATGGGATACAGGAGTTCAAACAACTAATTCAGGATGCTCAGTAAGACCTGTAAAATCGTATCAAAGATCAAATCACTGAGTTGTGGGTGGTTATAAAAAAGACAACAGACAGACATAAAGAAGAACTTGAATGTCTGAGAAAACAAATTGCAGAACTTATGGGAATGAAAGGCAAAAAAAAAAATACAATTGAAACCTCCAGCAATAGATTCCAAGAAGCAGAAGGAAGGATTCATAAACTAATGTACAAGACATCTGAAATCCATAAAACAAAAGAAAATATAGGAAAAGAAGTAGAAAAATAGGAGAGGAATCTCAGGGAGTTGAATGACAACATGAAGCACATGGATATATATGTTATGGTTGTCCCAGATGGAGAAGAGATGGGAAAAGGGACAAAAAGAACAAGAGAGTAAATAATCATTGAAAATTGCCCATCTCTTTTGAAAAACTTAATAGTACAGAACCAAGAAACAGCATAACTGAAATAGAATAGATTCAAATAGACCTGCTGCAAAATGTTAATCAGATTATCAAAGAACAAAAACAGGAAGGGAATTTTGAAAGCAGCAAGAGGAAAGTGATTAATCAAAAACAAGAGCTTCTTGATAAGACTATGTATAGATTTCCTATGTGAAACCATGGAAGCAAGAAGGTAGTGGTATGGTGTATTTAAGATACTGAAAGAGAAAAACTTCCAACCGGAAATCTTGTATCCTTAGAAAACAGACCTTCAAAAGTGAGGTGGAGTTCAGTATGTTTTCAGACAAATAGGTGCAGAGAGAATTTGTGAACAAGAGATCTGCCCTACAAGAAATGTTAAAGGGAGCACTACAGACAGATAGGAAAGAGCAGGAGAGAGAAGTCTGGAGAAGTTTAGATATGAAGATTCACAGTAAAGGTAAAAAGATAAAAAGAACATATATGGCATATAAAATACAAAATACAAAATGGTAAAATAAATTGCTGCCTTTATAGTAAAAACACCAAATGTAAATGGATTAAATTCCCCAATCAACTGACTTAGGCAGAATATAATACAAACAGGATCCATTTATATGCTGTCTGAAGGAGACTCAATTTTGACACAGAGACAAAAATATGTAGAATGTTAAAGATAGGAAAAATATATTCTATAGGAACAAGAACCAGAAACTAGCAGGGGTAGCAATACTATCTGACAAATAAGGCACCAAATACAAAACAATGAAAAGAGACAAAGGAGCACACAGTGTGTTATTAAAAGGGACAATTCAACAAGAAACATAGTAATCACAAATATTTATGCACCAAGCCAGAGTGCACCAAATACATGAGGCAAACTGATAACACTGAAGGGAGAAGTAGACCCCTCCACCATAAAACAGTTGGAGAACTCAACTACCCACTCCCATCAATGGATAGAACATCTGGACAGAAGATCAATAAGGAAACAAAGATTTTGAATAATATGATGAAAGAACTAGACTAGACTTCAACATTTACAGAAATTTATATCCCACAACATCAGGATACACATTTTTTTGCAATTGCTCATGGACCATTCTCAAGGATAGACCATATTGTTGGTCACAAACCAAGTCTCAATACATGTAAAAAGAGTGAAATTATGCAAAATTCATCCTCAGATCGTAATGAAATGAAGTTGTAAATCAATAACAGGCAGAGGGCCAGAAAATTAAAAAAATATATGGCATCTACACACTCTGAAACAACCAGTATGTCAAGAAAAAATTAAAAGAGAAATCAGTAAATATCTCTCAGCAAACAAAAATGAAAACATAGCATGTAAAAATTTATCAATAAGACATTGTGATCATGGCTCAGTGGCAGAATACTCACCTGCCATGCTGGAGACCCGTGTTTGATTCCCAGTCTCTGCCCATACAAGAACAAATGTATTATGAAGTAGAAGCAGTGCTGAGAGGGAAATTTGTCACTTTAAATACCTGCATAAATAAAGAAGAAAGAGCAAAAACTGAGGAATAAACTGTTCACTTGGAAGACCTGGAAATAGAACAGCAAACTAACTTCAAAGCAAGGAACAGAAAAGAAATTAGAAAGACCAGAGTAGCAGTAAACAAAATTGAGACTATGAAAACAAATTAGAAAATCATCAAAAGCAGAAATTGGTTCTTTGAGAAAATCAATAAAATTGATTGAGCCTTAGATAGGCAGACAAAAGAAAGAGAGAGAGAGAGGTGGAGTGACAATAATTAAAGTCAGATGCAGAAGAGGGGACATAATGACTAACTCCAGAGAAATAAAGGAGGTAATGAAAGGATACTATGAGAAACTACAAACTAATAAACTGGACCATGTAAACGACATGAACAACTTCTGAGAAAGGCATTAATGAGAAACATTAGCTCAATGTAAGTAATAGCTCAAGAAGTAATAGACAACCTCAATTCAAGAGATTGAACCAACCACAAGTCCAGAGATTAAATTAGTCATTAAGATGCTGTCCTCAACAGAAAATTCCAGAGCCAGATGCTTTCACATATGAATTTCTACAAGCATCAAGAATTAGTATCACTCCTGCTCAAAGTCTTCAAAAAATGAATAGGAGGGAAAACTACCTTTATTAGATAGGGTTCTCTAGAGAAACAGAATCAACAAGGAACACTTGCAAATATAAAATTTGTAAAAGTGTCTCACGTGACCACGGGAATGCAAAGTCCAAAATCTGGATGGAAGGCTGTGAAGTTGATGATTCCAATGCAGGGTCTGGACGAACTCCACAGGAGAGTCTCGCCAATTGAAGCAGGAAGAGAGCCTCCTTCTTCTGAATCCTCCTTAAAAGGCTTCCAGTGATTAGAGTGAGCATCACTCATTGCAGAAGACACTCTTTTGGCCAATTACAAATGGGATCAGCTGTGGATGCAGCTGACGTGATCATGATTTAATTCTATGAAATGTCCTCTTGGCAACAGATAGGCCAGCATTTGCCCAACCAGACAAGCAGGTACCACCACGTGGCCAAGTTTACACATGAACCTGACCATGACACAACCTAACACATTCTATGAAACCAACATCACCCTAATACTAAAGCCAGACAAAGATACTATAAGAAAAGAAAATTACCGACCAATCACTTTACTGAATATAGATTCGATTATCTTCAAGAATATACTTGCAAAACGAATTCAACAGCACATTAAAACAATCATAGACCATGAACAAGTGGGATTTATTTCATATGCAAGGCTTGTTCAATGCAAGAAAATCAAATATTATAAGACACTATATCAGCAACTCAAAGTGGGAAAAACAGATGATTGTTGTGATCGATGCAGAAAGGCATTTGAAAAAATTCAAATTCCTTTCTCTATGAAGTACTTCAAAGGATAGGAATAGAAGGGGACTTCCACAGCATGATAAAGGGAATATAGGAAAAATCTACCACTAATATCATCCTTAATGGAGAAAGACTAAAACCTTTCACTCTAACACCAGGCACAAGGATGCCCACTGTCAACATTTTATTCAACATTGTGCTGGAAGTTCTAGTCAGAGCAATTAGACAAGAGGAAGTAATACAAGGTATCAAAATTGGAAACAAAGTAGTAATA
>PVIY010059760.1:0-11910 GCA_004026745.1 Myrmecophaga tridactyla
CTGTGCCTACCCTACCCTCTGTGCCCGCCATGCCCGCCCAGCTCAATTGCTCTGCAGCCTTTACCAACCTCAAGGGAAGGCAGCATTTCTGGTCCCCATTTGTCCTTTTGCTCAGGCTGCAGTCTGGCCTCGAGGCCTTACTCCCAGGTGCTCTCATGCAGGTCCCCGAGGCTTGTTCCCTGAGTTTTTAGAGCATATTACGATGTGCACACCTGGATCACGAGTCTGTGGCCACCTTCACCGTGTGCCCAAGCTAAGTGACTCCCACTCCCCGCCCCAGGCGTCACATCTGAAAGCAACACAGCAGGAGAAATGACCAAGAGTAAAACGGCCTACCCACACAGGGCGCACCTGAGTGCTGGGGAGAGGGCACGGGCAGCGTGCAGGAAGGTGGCCAGCCTGACCATACCCTCCGCTGGCCCTGCAGGTGCAGAGATGGCGGGTCTCCTGCTGCACGGGGGCAGGGGCAGTGTGGGGGGAGCTGAGGGGGAGGACAGCATGGAGGCTGAGCACAACCAGACGTCTCCTGGGCACTGGAGGAAAGTGTGTGGCCCTGCGCTATCGAGGGAGAAGCCAAGAAGCCTTCCTGGAGGAAGTGACACCTGAGCCAATAGGTGAAGAACAAGGCAGGGAAAGGGCCTTTCTGCTGGGGGGAACGGCACAGGGGGTGCCCAGAGGGGTTAGGCATGAGGGACCTCTGGAGGGGCTGCTGCTGGAGCAGCACATGGCCCCCCGCTGGAGGCGGTGACAGCTGGAACTGCCAGCTGTGAGCATCTGTCCCCCTCTGTTCAGTGACCTCACAGGGGCAGCATGAAACCGGCCGGGCTCCAGGAGCGCAGGTTTGCAGCACAGCGTCCGCAGCAGGCCAGCCTCTGTGAGCATGGGTTTCCTCTGGGGAGCACTGGGGAGGGAGTCTTGGAAGGGCTTTGTGCAGGCGAGAGAAATGGAGGGGAATTCCTGAGTGTCCAGGTGGGGCCTCCTGTAGAGCCTGACCCTTGAAAGGGACCATTTAATGCCCTGCACGCACCCCCCTGACGTCCCAAGGTGGGGGAGGACGCACAGAGGGAGCACCTCTGTGGTGGGTATGACCCACCGGTGCCCTGTCCCACCAGGCGTGTGGCGCGATCCCAGACTTCGACCACAGATGGTTTTGTTGGCGCTGCCACACTGCCTTTGGGGCTGTTAACGTAGTTTTTCCTTTATAAACATGGGTTGGAGAGCTTTGCATTGAGACATGCACGTGCTCTGCTGAGCTTGTTATTAAAATCCAAGAGGCATTTATCAGGAGAGCATTAATCAGGGAGCCAGCCTGCAAGGCATGCCCTGCAAGGTCAACCCGTCAATCAGTCAATCACCAGTGGGTGAAAATGAGTGCAGAAACAACATTTTCAGCGGCGTGAGGTCATGCTCTCTCATGCGTTCTTGCCCAGCGACTTGGCGAGGGTGGCCAGAGGCAGCCAAGGGGGCCCGGGGAGCGTGGGAGGGAGCCGAGCGTGGCACGGGGTGAGGGCCTCCAGGCAGGCAGCGCGGGAGGGCCCATGAACAGCTCCAGGGAAAACACCCAGGCAGGCCAGAAGGGACACTTAGCTCTGAAATAACACTGGATAAAATTTAAATCGAATAACAGATTCACTCAGGCTTAAAGCACCATCTGCGCAGCCACCTAAGGGAAGCCCGCTTGATGCCCACGGGGGCCTCGGGCCTCGGGCGGGTGCTCGGGAGCCCCCAGCAGGCGGTGCAGCTCCGTCCTCAGGTTCCTGTCCCGGGCGGGAGGGAGGGAGACGCGGTGGCCTCGGGGTGGGGGTGGTGAGGGCAGTCTCGGGCCAGGGACCCTGGGGGCCCAGGGCTGGGGCCGCTTACTCGTCCACGGATCCATTTTAACCAGGCAAATGTATTTTTCAAAGTCCACAATTGCTTTTAAAACACCAGAACTTTAAAAGGAAAAACTGGGCAAGGAACACAACTATAAAATTCATAGGAAAAGAAATACAAATGGTCATCAGACATATTCTTAAAATCCATTTAAATTCCACGTTAACCCATGAAATATGGACCGAGGAGAAACGGCGTGTCTGGCCTGTGATGTCTGTGGGCTCTCGGACATGATACTGGCTGGCGAGACGCTGACAAGTGGAATGTTCACCAACACACTATTTCTAGAAAGTGAGTTGGCAAGTGTGTATTAAGAACTTTAAAATTGTTTATATACTCTGTCCCAGAAATTCTGTTTCCAGAAATTAATTTAAATAAATAATAAGAAATTCTAAGGTGTGTGCACAGAGCTGCCCTCTGCACCCCCGTGTCTAACAGAGACTCAGCGGCAGTTTCTGTCCCCCGTGAGGGAGTCGGGCGAGACACGGCCCAGGTGTACCCAAGTGTCCTCACGCCGCGCAAAACCGCGAGCGAGAACCTATTGTCCTGTGAAACGCAGTGGGAAACACAGCGGGATGAGTGAACCAGTAAAAACAGTCTGAGCTGTCTGGGTCTCACGCTCTCCACTCTGTCAGCAGCACACACATGCACTGCCCACCCGTGCACACACACGAGCGCACACCCATGCACACACCCCACTCGCGGACACACACCTGTGTGTGCACACACACACGTGCACATACCCCACTCGCGGACACACACCTGTGTGCACACACACACACATGCACATATCCCACTCATGGACACACACATGTGTGCACACACACAGGCATGCACACAGCCCACTCGTGGACACACGCAAACACCGTGTCCTGGTACAAGCCAGCCGCAGGAGGCCTCAGCACCCTGCCACGCCCAGACGCCAGGCCTGGAGGGCTTGTCGCCTTGCTCTCAGCTGGCCCCAGCGGCCCAGGCAAAGAGGGTGGGGCCAGGGGGACACTGCACCGACTCGCACATGTCCCAGAAAGTGACTGCGTTGCAGTTGGGCAGTGGTGCCCTTGTCCCACCCGTGCCTGCCCCACTTGCTGCTCTGGTAATCAGGGAAGGGGAGGCGAGGCAGCCCATGCTGCAGGGAAGGTGTGGGTGCCTGTGGGGGGCCTAGGAGGGAGGGCAGACTCCTACCCAGACTTGCAAGGGTGACCTTGCTTTGAAAGGAGGACTGTGCAGGCGCGGGGGGCCCGGGACAGGCGAGGTCACCTGGGCTGCCCAGGTGAGCCCCAAACCCAAGGACAAGTGTCCCATGGGGGCAAACAGAAGAGGAGGCCGCACAGGTAGCGAGAAGCAGGAGGGGCCCCCAGCTCCCAGCCCGGGCTTCAGGGCTCCGGGGCTGAGAGTGAACCCCACTGCTTTAAGCTGCCTAGCTTGGGTCATTCACTCGGGTGCCCCAGGAGACTGATGCCGACGGCACTGGCTCCCATGGAAGGCCGCGGGCGCTGTTGGGGACAGTATCCTGAGACCCCCTGCCCTAAATGCCTGGGCACAGGCCAAAGGGCCGAGCTACAAGGCGGGGGGCAAGGTGCAGCAAGGGTGACGTGTGGGGGGGGGTGAGGGGCGAGGAGCAGGGGGCGAGGTGGGGGGCCAGTGGGGTGGGGGTCCTGGAAGGGTGGAGCTCCCGGACTCAGGGTGGGCCTCGATCCCCGGCCCGGAGCCCTTTGCAGACACAGAGAGAGAAGCCCCAGGCCGAGGGTGCAGAGAAAGGGAGGCACCTGCCACTAAAGCAGGGGGCTGAGGACCACAGCCCCATACCCCAAACCCCACGGCTGGGTTGATACCCTGGTCTCGGCCCTAGCCCGTTGCCCTGCTCCAGCAGCGGGAGCTCTGTGGCCAGTGAGGCCCAAGTGGAGGCTGGACACTTCCAGGTGGCCTTGCTGTGCCGAGGACACATGCCAAGGTGACCCCACGGGGCGCAGCCCGTGGAATCCCCTCCCCGTGCGCAGGGTCCTGGCTTGGCTTCCAGGCAAAGAAGCGCGGCCGAGCGGGTGGGCTGGACCTGCCCCTGCCTGGCTCCACAAGCCACTGCCCCAGCGGCCAGGACACTGGACGTGGAGAAGGGCTGCCGCCCGCCTGGAAGACCCACTGCCTGTGGAGAAGTGTGTGTGTCGGGGGGGGCACGAGCCCCGGAGCGACCCCAGCAAGCCACTGTGCATCCCGCATCCCCTTTTCCAAGCGAACACTCCCATGAATTGTGACAAATGTATCGGTCACTGAGGCCACCCCATCGCGTCAGAATGCTGCCATCCCGCGCCCCCTCCCGCCAACTCCTCCCCATCCCAGCCGCCCGCAGCCAGAAACCACCACGGATCAGCTTTTCCTGAATGTCGTGTACATGGGACCGTGCGGCTTCTTCCACTGGCACAACTCAGCCTAGCGAGACAGGCGGGAGCCAGTGTCCCTCCTTCCCGTACGGAGCATTAACTCTACGGGTTTTCCACAGTGCGCTAGTCCATTCCGCCAATGTCGAAACACTGGGTTTCCAGTTTCCTGCAGCTACGGACAGAGCTGCTCTACGCGTTTGTATGGAGGTCTTTGGTGGGCCTGCGTTTTCACTTCGTGTGGATTAATACCTACTGTGGCGGTGCTGGGTCATGTGGCAAATGTACTTCGTAGGGAAAGCACAAACTGTCTCCAAGATGATTTCACCATTTTCATTCCAGGAAGCAATGTTGAGAGTTTGCATCGTTGCTTATTCGTGTCAGCACTTGGTATTGTCGTATTCTTTTAGCCATCTAGCACGTGGATCGTGCATCTTACTGCAGTTGGATTTGCATTTCCTCACGACCAGTGATACAAAGCATCTCGCCCGTGTCTGTTTTCCATCTGCATGTCTTTTCTGTTGGAACGCATATCTGCCCACGCCTTTCTCACAGGGTTTAATGGGTTGTTCACTTTCTAATTATTGAATTACAACTTCTTTTACATTTTGGATATGTCTCTTCTCAGATAAATTATTTGTCAATATTTTCTCCAGTCTGTATCTTTTTATTCTCTTAGTGTGTTTCAAAGAGCAGACATTTTGAACTTTGAGGAAGTTCAACTTATCAATTTTTTTCTGTTATAGTCCATGATTTTTGGAATCTGTCTGAGAAATTTGCCTAGCTCTTTTGGTGAGGGAATAAAGAAAGTGAGGCAGGCTTTATTGGAAGCTGCAGGAAAAGGGACCATTAAAATGTAATGGCAGAAAGTTTAGCAACACTTTTACCTACTGTGGCATGAAAAATAGAAAATGCACCAGATGGGCTGGGCCATCTCGTAAAAGATTCAGAAGGACACTGACAGTGTGCTTGTCTTCTTCCTGCTTTTTAGAGTTAAAATATATGCATATATTTGTATATTTAATATATACACACACACTCCCATATTTTAGGTTTCAGTTTTGTCAGTGTCAGTCTGTCACTTTCCTTACACTTGTGAGGCTCAGATAGGGCCACCTTGGCCCCAGGAGCCCTGCCAGGTCGGCGCCTGGCCCCCGACGGTTTCCAACGACAGTTTCTGTAGTCGCTGTGCAGGCTCAAGATGCACATTCCGTAGCTCAGATTCAGAACCCGTTATTTCCCTAAAGATCACTCGTTTCTTATTGTGGTAAACGACATGGCAAGACCACAAATGGAGCCGCTGACTCGGTCATCGGTTGCACCGAGACGTTTTTACTGGACGGAGCTAAGGCATGTGTGTGTGCATGTGAAAGATGAAAGAACTCAAGTTCATGACTAATAGTTCATTAAATTCTGGACTATGCATTTTTTTTACCTCATTTATCTTACGTCTCCATCACTTTTCTTCCACATCATGAATCCTGATTCCTGTTACACACGGAATGATAAAATTATAATAGTCCATATTTGTTCATTTGCTTTATTCCTCATTACACACACGCCCACACACACTCACACACACACACACACACACACACCAGGCTCACAACAGCCATCCCAACATGACCACCCCGATCGGGAGTCCTGAGAATATCTGCATATCACCCCCACTCTCTGTCCATTCCCAGCACTCTCGCGACGGCCAGAGCCCACCCAGCTACCCCGCGTCGGGCACGGCAGGACTGCGCATCGACACCCCCACGGGTACTCACAGCCGCCTCTAGTCGGCTCTGTGTACTGAAGCTTCTCTTCTGGTAGGTGTCTCAGAAACGGCTAATGGAAAAGACAACGGTGTTTGCGTGTTGATAACTTTTTTGCACACTTTGTAACTGAAAGTCAGTTTTGCTAGATTGAAGATTTTTTATTCACATTTTCTTTCCTTGAGAAAACATATCTAAATAGCTCACTTTACTTTTTTCTGACATAAGGAAGTAAAATCAAATAATTTTACTTCTCCTATTACTTACATAATTCCTTTTGCTCAGATGCCAAAGGAATTTTTTTTCCTTTTGAATCTGGTAATTTTATTAAAATATGTCTTGAGTTTGTTGCCTGGGTTGACGTTCTCAGGTTTATGTGTTCTCTTTGAATAAGTAGTTTTAATTTTCGTCCTTTTATTTCGGGAATATTTTTGAAGTGTAGTTTTTACTATTGTTATGGACTCTTCATTGTTTAATATTTGTTTAGTTTTCAGGGATGCCTGATCATTTACTCTACCAGTCTGCAATATTTCTTACTTACTCACAAATTTTTGTATTTCTTTTTTCATTTGTATAATTTAAATTGTTTCCTCCACTTTACCTTTTGCTTATCTTAAGGCATTGTTTGTTGCATTTATTTCCCTCTGGTGCTTTTTCTACTTTGGTCTTCATTTAAGAACTGATTTTTTTCTTTCATTTTGAATGCTCTCTTGAACCATGCTACCTTATTTTTTAGTTTATGTCATTATGATTTATGTTGTTCTTTCATGTTTTTTAATTTAAAAGTCATTCCAAACCGAAAAAAGGACAGTACAACCCACGCCCACCCACCCAACCTCAGTCCCTCCTGCCCCCTTTATCTGCATTCCCCTCACCCATCCATCCTGCTTTAGGGACTACTTCTGAGCCGGTTGCCAGAAGCAGTCACCCCGCTGGCCCAAATGCGTGCATGTCCCCCAAACCGGGAGCTCGTCTGGCCCTCGACACGTAGGAGTCACGCCGCGGTGGCCGCCGCCTGTCTGGGGTCTGACCCCCTGCGCAGTGTCCCTCGCCAAGGGTCCCCGTGACCGGCTGCCCCGGCCAGCTTCCCGACATTCCTGCCCTCTCGGGCCGCGACACTTGCGTGGAGTGCGCCTCGTCTGGGGTGGCCTGAACTTTCCTCGTGATTCGATTTATTCTGCGGGAATCGCGCCGGCGTCGGGACGTGGGCACAGGGTGGGGATCACCGTTCTCGGGGGTGTGGCTGAGGGTGGCCCAGGCGGCACGGGAGGTCGCATCTGCCCCTCGGCGGTTAGAGCGCGCTGCATGAAGGCACGAAGCCTTGGGGGCAGCCTGCTCCTGCTCACCTTCCACCCCCCCCCAGCGGTCACTTTCATCCGAAACCGTCATCTCTGGAGTGGTTCCTAACCCAGCGACCCTCCCACATCAGCTGGCTGGTGGCCCGCTGTAAGGGCACGCCTCCCCTGCCCCCCATTTATTCAGCCATTTGTTTTTGTTTTTTATATTGATAGGAAAACAGTGATTCCTGTTTCACTGTTACCCTTTTTTAAGTTTTCTTTTTATAACAGACTATTTTACCATGACTTTAGAGTGATTTGATTTAGAGAAATTGCAGAGAAGTAGAGCATTTCCAGTAACCGTCTCTCTACTCCCGGCAGTTTCCCCGACCAATGCTGATACTTCCTTAGTAACTGAGGTCCGTGGCTTTTGCCTTGTTCACTTCTAAGGGTTCTGACAAACGCATGACATCCTGTCCCCACCGCTGCAGTATATATATATATAAAATTTCCCCCCAAATGCCCTGGGCCCCACCCGCTCCCCCAGCTCCCCCCCAGAGGCCCTGATAGCCCTTTTACTGTCTCTATAGTTCCGCCTTTGCCCAAAGGCAGCCACGGAAACCCTGGCGCAGGCAGCTGTAGCTTTGGAGGCTTTGTGGACCCGGCAGTCAGTTGTTAAAGCTGGTCCTTTCCTGTGGGTTTCCGTCTGCAGTGGTGGGGCCTTTGGGTTATTTCAGGTGGGCCTCCCAGAACTCCTCTCGCTGGAGACATTTATGACAGGGTGAAGCAGAGAGAAAGGACAGAGGCTGAGCAAGAAGGACACAGAGACAGAGAGGACCTGCTGAGGCCCGGAGCTGGAACAGTGGAGCCCAGGCTGGTGCGCTCGGCTGCCTGCTGCCCCCTGGCACCACGCGCTGAGGTCCCCCTGAATGGGTGTGCCACTGTTTGTCATCCGCGCGCCCACGGGAGGGCATCTTGTTGGCGCCCAATGTTTGCCACATATGACTAAAGCGGCTATAGATATTCATGTGCACATTTTTTGGGGGGGGGGTGCATGGTCCAGGGGTCGAGTCCGGGTCTCCCGCGTGGACATGTGCAGTTTTTGTGTGGACGGCCGTTTTCAGGGCATTTGGTACATAGCTAGGAGTGGGTTGCTGGCTCATATGACGAGACGGTATTTAGCTTTGTAAGAAACTGTCTTCCAAAGTGGCCGCACCATTTTGCATTCCCACCGGCCATGGATGAGAGATCCCCTTGCTCCTCATCCTTGCCAGTTTTGGTGTTTTCAGTGTTTCGGGTTTTAGCCATTCAATTAGGTGTGTGGTGGCATTTCATTGCTGCTTTAATTTACAGTGCCAAGTGACATAGGACAACGGGCGTCTTCTCATATGCTTATTTGCCATCTGTGTATCTTCTTTGATGACATGTCTGCTCAGGTCTTTTGCCTGTTTTTTAGTTGAATTGTTTTTTATTGTTGAGTTTTAAGGGTTCTTTGTATATTTTGGATATGTTCTTTATCAAGTACGTGTTTTGCAAATATTTTCTCCCAGTGTGTGGTTCATCTTTTCACTCCCTTCACAGTATTTTTCCCAGGGCTTCCACAACTCATACTTTCAGTGACATCCAACTTATGAGTTGTTTTCTCGTAATGACACACTTTTAGGGCAGTATCTACAAAGCCTTCACCAGCCCTGCGCCCACCTGATCCTGTGCTATCTTCTAGAAGTTTTACGGTTTTGTGGTTTACATTTACATCTATGGTCCATTTTGAGAAAAATTTTGGAAAAGATATCGGGCCTGTCTCTAGATTCCCTTTTCCCACATGGATGTTCAGTGTCCCGGCACCATTTGTTGAAAAGACTCTCTTTTCTCCATTGAATTGTTTTTCCCTGTCAAAGGTCAGTTGGCTGTATGGGAAGGTCTCTTTCTGGGGTCCAATTCTTTCCTTTTTCATCATCCCTTTCAATAGGCAGTTCTAATTTTTATGCGTCTCAAGGAATGACTGCTGTGCATTCATTGTGAGAATATTATTTTCCTATTTTTTTTCCTTTTGGTTAGAATAACTTTCTTCTCTCGTTTCCTTGGAGCTTGATTAAAGTATGCTTGATTTCTGAGATTTCCTGACCCACTCCCCTCTTTTCTTCTCTTACTGTCTTTGCACACTCAAGCTGATTCTACCCCCAGGTCTCTGGGGGTGGATGTGGGACTGCAAGGAAAGGTCGTGCACCGGGTGTGTCCTTGGAAAAGGCGCTTAAGGATTTCCAGTTTAGTGCAGAGGGTGGGACACATGCCTCTATCTCTGGCCATTTCCAAAACTCACACTGATGTAACAATAAAGGGAATAAACGTAAAAGAAGCAAAGCCAGAGGGTGAGGAGAGAAAACACAGAGGCACTAGCAGACGGCCGGAGAAGACCAACAAGCAGAGGGCAAAGGGGTGCCTAGAGGGCAGGCAGGGCTGGGGGGCTGGGCAGTAAGAGGGCCCTGGGACCCGGTCCCCTCCGCCCCAACTGCTCATCCCGGAAAGGAGGGTCGGTCTGAGGCTGGGTCCCAAGACAGGCAGTGTCCTTCCCCCTTTCTCCTCAGCTGGGAGCGGCCAGGCAGGAAAAGGGAACTGCTGAGGGGCGCAGCTGCCACCCGCAGAGTTGGAGGAGCCGGCATGAGGGACTGATTGTTACCACTGGGTCACACTTGAAGGGCTTAGGAGAGGAAACTGAGTTATTTACGTATCACTACAATAAAAATTTTAAGTAAAACACACTGCAGACAGAAGGAAGCAGTAGAGGAAGCATTGCCAGGAAGAGCTGGACCAGGAAGAGGTCACGGGGGCAGGGTCAGGGGGCTTGTCAGCCTCGGGACGGGCGGGCCAGGCCCCCCGGCTCAGGTCAGCGAGGCCGGGAGGGGCAGCATGGCCACTGCAGAGGGTGACAGAGCAGGACGCGTGGACAGACAGACACCACCATCCGCATCCATCTTGGCGAGCCCAGAAAGGCAGAGGCGACGTGCCAGGGGCTCCGGTCAGCTCAGGGCAGGGGCCAGCGGCGCCCCCCCCCAATTTTCTGCGTTTCATGGGTTGTTTAAAATAAGTAGGTCCGATTCTGTGAATAGAGAAAAGTCCCCTCATTAAAAAAAGCAGAACTGGAAGGAAAACATCCCGGGTGACGGCTCTGGTAATTTCTGCGATGGTGTTGCCAAGCGACCCCAAATCCCTGGGGCTGCGTCCCCGCCTCTGCCGACAGCGCAGCGCCGCCGGGGCCCCGAGGCGACTCGGAAAGCCACACCACGTCGAGGACCCCGCGGGCCTCAGCCTTCCAGCCCCCGGCTCCCTAGTGGAAACAAAACCCGTTCCCTTGGGTAAGGGGGTTTGGAGAGCAATCCGCAAACCAACCCCAAATCCCTGTGGAGCCCCCACCCCGCCATCGGTGGGGGAGGCACCTCCCACGGGCCCGGGTGGGTTCTGGAACAAGATGCGGGCGCTCAGCTTAGTCGCACCTGGAGGTTCGCCGCTCACCCAGTCTTTTCTGCCCGCCCTCCGACCTTGTCCCACCCCCAGCCCCCGTCAGCCTGGCCCAGGGCATTAGAACAAGTGACCCCTGCTTCCCATTCTCCGTAGCCCCCACCTTCCACCCAAGCCACCCCCAGCAGCACATGCTTAGAACCCTTCCAGCCCCTAGAGGCTCTGGTGGTAGAACCCCGGGCGGGGGAGACACCTCGACCTCAGTTAGTTCAGGGTCCAACATCCAGGAAGCCCCCCCAAACCCCTAGAGGTCCGTGGGGTGGCGCTCGCTTAATGTTGTGTAGCTCGAGTGGTCATGGCTGACACACAGGGTCGCAGCCTGCCTGGCTGGATGGGGAAGAGCCGGAGTCTCAGGCAGGAGGTGGTCCCCTGGGGGCTTCTGTCTCTTTCTTTTTCTTTGAGCAAGAGAGGCAGGAAGGAAGCAGTGAGGTGAGAGGTGTGTGGCCGGAACTAGACTAAAGGGCCCTGTAACCCTCCATACCCACCCGTGACCCCAGGTCCACTCTTAACTGAGGCTGCCCCGCCCTCCCCCACCAGGACGTCCCTGGGCAGTCACAGCCTCCTGCCCCTACCGTGCTTTAGCGTTGCCAGCCCTTGCCTTGTCTCCCCCTCAGGTTCGCCTTGGAGACCCTCAGCTGCTGCCTGGACCCCCAGAAGCGTCCCCCAGGCTCTTGCCCCCCCACCGTAGGACCCTGGATGATAGGCCTGCAGGGTCCCACAGTCCCCCCACCTGGCTGCCCCTCTGGTCCTTCCAGCAGGTACCCTGCCCGAAGGTGGGGAGTTGGGGGCTCTGCTGGGGGTTATTGAGCTGGGAGGTCGGAGTCTCACTGGAACTACACCCTGCCCACCTCACCCAGGCCCCCAGGCCCCATCCCCTCCCCACGCAGAGAGAAAACACTGGGCTGGGACTGTCACCTCCTGCCCCACAGTCAGTGGCTACAGGCCTCTCATGTCATGGGCAGGGGATGCATCCTGACCCAGTGGGAGTGTGGCTGGGCCCCCAAGGAAGGGCAGGGCGGCCCCCTCGGGCAGGGCCGACCCCCCCTCAGGCAGGGAACCTTCTCTAGCTCCGAACCTCCCCCCCCCCGGTGGGGTTTACCAAGACAGGCAGGG
>PVIY010059761.1:0-11909 GCA_004026745.1 Myrmecophaga tridactyla
TATTCTCACAAGCAGTGTGGACAACCAAAGCTATAGGCTGAGCCCCCAGTCTTGGGATTTGTTCATATGAAACTTAACCCCACAGGGGATAGGTCAAGCCTACTTAAAATTAAGCCTAAGAGTCACCCCCAAGAGAACCTCTTTTGTTGCTCAGATGTGGCCTCTCTCTCCAGCCAACACAGCAAGCAGACTCACCACCTTCCCCCTGTCTACGTGGGACATGACTCCCAGGGGTGTGGATCTTCCTAGCAGCGTGGGACAGAGATCCCAGAATGAGCTGAGATTCAGCATCAAGGGATTGAGAAAAACTCTAGAATGAGCTAAGACCTAGAATCAAGGGATTGAGAAAACCTTCTCGACCAAGAGGGGGAAGAGAGAAATGAGACAAAATAAAGTGTTAATGGCTGAGAGATTCCAAACAGAGTCGAGATGTTATCCTGGAGGTTATTCTAATGCATTATATGGATATCACCTTTTTAGTTAAGGTGTAATAGAGAGATTGGAGGGAAGTGCTTGAAAATGCAGTGCTCTGTTCCAGTAGCCATGTTTCTTGAAGATGATTGTATAATGATACAGCTTTCGCAATGTGACTGTGTGATTGTGAAAACCTTGTGTCTGATGCTCCTTTTATCTACCTTGTCAACAGATGAGTAAAACATATGGTTTAAAAAGAAATAATAGGTGGAACAAATGTTAAAATAAATTTAGTAGATTGAAATGCTGGTGATCGGTGAGGGCGAGGGGAGGGGGGTTGGTATGTACAAATTCTTTTCTTTTTTGTTTTTATTTCTTTTTCTGGATTGATGCAAATGTTCTGAGAGGTGAGTGTGGTGATGAATATACAACAATGTGATGATATTGTGAGTTATTGTTTATATATGAAGAATGGAATGATCACATGGTAAGAATGTTTGTGTTTATATGTTGTTATGTTTAAAAAAATAAAAAAAAATTAAAATTTATTGAGACTTGCTTTGTGACCAAACATGTAATCTATCCTGGAGAATGCTCCTGAGCCCTTGAGAAATAGGTATATCCTGCTGTTGTTGGGTGCAATGTTCTGCCAATGTTCATTAAGGCTAGCTCATTTATCATAATATTCAAAATCTGTTTTCTTATTGATCCTGTCTAAATATTCTATCCATTGACAAGAACAATATATTGAATTCTCCATTTATTATTGTAGACGTGTCTACTCCTTTCAATGTTGTTTGTGTTTGCCTTATATATCTTGGGCACTCTGGCTTGATGCATAGATATTTATGGTTGTTATGTCTTCTGGATGGATGGCCCCTGTGCTGATTTGAATCTGTGGTGGACCCCAGAAAAATCATGTCATTTAATCCTCATTCAATATTGCTGGCTGGGAGTATTTTGATTGTTCCTATGGAGATGTGAACACCCAATTATAGGTGGTAACTTTGATTAGATGGCTTCCATGGAGTTGTGACTCCACCCATTCCTGGTGGGTCTTGAATAGTTTACTGGAATCCTTTAAAAGAAGAAGGACTTTGGAGAGTCTCTTTTTAGAGCCATATGAGAGCCTGGAGAAGCCATGCAGCCAGACGCCTCTGGAGATGAAGAAGGAAAATGCTCTGGGAGAGCTTCATAAAACAAGAAGCCTGTAGAGAAAGCTAGAAGATGCCATGTTTGCCATATGCCTTTCCAGTTGAGAGAGAAGCCCTGAATTTCATCAGGATTTCTTGAGTGTAGGAAACCTTTTGTTGGTGCCTTAACTTGGACATTTTTATAGATTTGTTTTAATTGGGACATTTTCATGGCATTAGAACAGTAAACTTGCAACTTATTAAATTCCCCCTTTAAAAAGCCATTCCATTTCTGGTATATTGCATTCCAGCAGCTAGCAAACCAGAAGATCCCTCTTTATTAATATATAGTGTCCTTTGTCTCTTTTATTTGTTTTACATTTGAAGTAATTTGTCTGCTATTAGTATAGCTACTTCTGCTGTTTTCTGCATGAAATATCTTTTTCCAACCTTTCACTTTCAACCTGTTCTTGTCCTTGGGTATTACATGAGTCCCTTGTAGACATCATATAGATGGATCCTATTTTTTTGTAATGCATTCTACCGAACTATGTCTTTGATTAACATTTAATGTTATTACTGTAAAGACAGTACTTTCTTCAACCATTGTTTATTTTTCTAAAATACTTTCATTTATGAAAACAAAGAATACAGTTAGAACTACCAAAAATGGATATCTTAGGTAGCTTAAGCATAGGCATATTTAAAGAAAATATCTAAGTAATCATTGTAAAACCTGTGTGTGAACAGTAAGTTTCATAAACCAATTTAAAATTAAGGCAACAAGGAAAAAATCTACAAATTCAGACAACAGAGTTCCTTAAATTCTAAATATTGAACACTAACTTAAATACCATTTGATCAACTATGAAAACTGTGAATGTTCTCAAAACATCTAGTAGAAAGTTATCTACCTTGCTATATTAATGACCTATGGTATTAAATATTTTCTTGGTTTCAGGAAAATACAAAATACAAATGTTTTTACAATTAACATATGAAAATCTTAACCACCTAAAATAGCTATCTTTAGTTAGCTTATCCATAGGTATATTTAAATAAAATTACCAAATAATTATTGTAAGGCCTATTTGTACAATATGTGTAATAAACCAATTTAAAATTAAAGCAAGGAAGGAAGAAACTACAGAGTTTCTTAGATTGTGAATATTAAATACTATCTTAAAAAGCATTTGATTAACTATCAAAACTGTATGTTTTCACATTATTAAGTAGAACGTCATAACAAGTATCAACTTGCTATAATAGTGACCTAGGTTACTAAACATTTTCAAATTTTTGATTTCAGGAATTTATTTTACCTAATATTATTATAGCTGCCTATAGTTTTGTTTTTACCATTTTTTGTTGTAAAATATATCATATATATATATACACACACACACACACAAAGCAATGAAAGAATAAAGCAATACTTTTCAAAGCACACTTCAATGAGCAGCTACAGACTAGGTCCCAGAGCTTGTCATGGGCTACTGTTCCCTCATCTAAGATTTTTCCCTCTAGTTGCTCCAAAACACTGGAGGCTTTACCAGAGTCTTAATAATGAAATCACACAGTATCTGTCCTTTTGTGTCTGACTTATTTCATTCAGCATTATGTCCTCAGGGTTCATCCAGGTTGTCATATGTTTTGGGACATCATTTTGTCTAATTGTTGCCTAACATTCCATTGTATGTATATACCACATTTTCTTTATCCACTCATCTGTTGTTGGGCACATAGATTGTCTCCATCTCTTGGCAATTGTGAATTGTACCACTATGGACATCTGTGTGCAAATGTCTGTTCATGTCAGTGCCCTTAACTCCTCTGGGCATATACCAAGTATTGGCATTGCTGGGCCATAGGGCAACTCAAGATTTAGTTTTCTGAGGAATCACCAAATTGACTTCCACAGCACTTGAACCATTATACATTCCCACTAGCAGTCAGAATAAGTGTTCCAATTTTTCTACATCCTCTCCAGCATGTATAGTTTCCTATTTGTTTAATAGCAGCCATTTTTTTTTGCCTTATCATGAACAACTTATTATTGTTTTTTTTGTGAAATATAACATATATGCAAAAAAGTAAGAAATTTCCAAGTACATTTTAACAAGTACTTATAGAACAGGTTTTGAAGTTTGGTATGGGTTACAGTTCCATGATTTTTCATTTTTTTCTTTTAGCTGCTCAAGACACTAGAGACCAACAGAAATATCAATATAGTGATTCAGCAATCATACTCATTTGTTAAATCCTATCTTCACTATTGATACTTCTCTTTCTCTTTAAATCAGATATATACATAAAAGCAATAAATTTCAACAATTAGTTGCAGAACAGATTTCAGAGTTTGGTATGGGCTACAATTCCAGTTCTAGGTTTTTATTTTTAGCTGCTCTAAGGTACTTGGAGGCTAAAAGAATTATCAGTATAATGATTCAGCATTCATACTCATTTGTTAAATCTGACCTCTGTACAACTCCACCATCACTCTTGATCTGTCTCCCACTCTTTAGGGGTATTTTGGCTATTCCCATTCTAACTTTTTTATGTTGGAAGGGGCTGTCAATAATATGGGATAGGGGGATGGGACTAGTTGATGTTCTGGAAAGGCTGGCCCCTTGGCATTTCAGGACTTATCTGGTCCATGGACCCATCTGGAGGTTGTAGGCTTTGGAGAGTTACCTTAGTGCATGGAACCTTTGCAGAATCTTATATAATGACCTAGGTATTCTTCGGGATTGGCAGGAATGGTTTTGGTTGGAGTTTGGCAAGTTATGATAGGTAGCAATGTCTAATTGAACTATGCATAAGAGTGACCTCCAATGTAGCCTCTTAACTCTATTTGAACACTCTCAGCCTCTGATACCTTACTTGTTACACTTCTTTTCCCCCTTTTGGTCAGGATAGCATTGTTGATCTCATGGTGCTAGGACCAGGCTCATCCCTGGGGGTTTTCTCCCACACCACCAGGGAGACTTTCATCCCTGGATGTCATGTCCCGTGTAGGGGGGAGGGCAATGGTTTCACTTGCAGAGTTGGAGGGCAATGGTTTCACTTGCAGAGTTGGGCTTAGAGAGAGAAAGGCCATATCTGAGCAACAAAATAGGTCCTCTGGAGGTAATTTGTAGAATACCAGCCATTTTTATAGGTGTGAGGGGATATCTCATTGTCATCTTAATTTGCATCTCCCTTATAGCCAATGTAGATAAGCAGCTCTTTATGTGCTTTTTAGCCATCTTTATTTGCTCTTCAGAAAAGTGCCTATTCAATCCTCTGCCCATTTTATATTTGGGTTGTTCTTTTGTTGTTGAGTTATATGCTTTCTTTGTGTACACAGGATATCAAACCTTTATCTGATATGTGGTTTTCAAATATTTTCTTCCATTGAGTTGGCTGCCTTTTCACCTTTTTAAACAAAGTTCTTTGAGGCATAGAAGTTCTTGATTTTAAGGAGTTCCCATTTGTCTGTGTTTCTTTCACTGATTGTGCTTTGGGTGTAAAGTTTAAGAATCCACTTCTTATTACTAGATCTTAAAGATGTTTCCCTAAATTTTCTTCTAGAAGTTTTATGGTACTGGCTCTTACACTTGGGTCTTTAATCCATTTTGAATTAATTTTTGTATAAGGTATATGGTTTGCCTATTGAAATCCAGTTCTCTCATGCCCACTTATTGAAAAGACTATTCTGTCCCAGTTCAGTGGATTTGGGGGCCTTATTGAAGATCAAATGTCCATAGATTTGTTGGTCTATATCCGTACTCTTGATTATATTCCATTGGTCAATCCTTCTGCCTTTGTGCCGGTACCATGCTGTTTTGACCATTGTGGCTTTATAGTAAGCCTTAAAGTCAGTGTATTAGTTAGGGTTCTCTAGAGAAACAGAATCAACAGGGAACACTCGCAAATATAAAATTTATAAAAGTGTCTCATGTGACCGTGGGAACGCAGAGTCCAAAATCCACAGGGCAGGCTGTGAAGCCGATGATTCCAATGGAGGGTCTGGATGAACCCCACAGGAAAGGCTCGCCAGCCGAAGCAGGAAGAGAACCTGTCTCTTCTGAATCCTCCTTAAAAGGCTTCCGGCTTCCAGTGATTAGATTAAACATCACTCATCGCAGAAAACACTCCCCTTTGGCTGATTACAGATGGAATCAGCTGTGGATGCAGCTGACATGGTCATGATTTAATTCTATGAAATGTCCTCATGGCAACAGACAAGCCAGCACTTGCCCAACCAAACAGGTACCACCACTTGGCCAAGTTGACACATGAACCTGGCCATGACAGTCAGTTAAGTGATAGTCCTCAAAGTTCACTTTTTTTTGTTAAAGATATCTTTAGCTATTCAGGGTCTCTTTCCCTTCCATATAAATCTGATAACCAGCTTTTTAAAGTCTTCAAAGTAGGTTGAGGTAATTTTTAATGGTATTGCATTGAATCTATAGATTGGTTTAGGTAGAATTGACATCTTGATGACATTCAGCCTTCTTATCCAGGAGCATGGAATGACTTCCCATCTATTTAGGTAATTTTTTATTTCTTTTAGCATTTTGTTTGTTTTGCAATTTTCCATGTATAAGTCCTTGACATTCCTGGTCAGGCTTATTCCTAGATACCTGATTCTCCTGGTCGCGATTTTGAATGTTTTTTTTCTTAGCTGTCACCTCAGATAAGTCATAATCACCTCAGATAAGTCTATACACAAGCCATTGTGTATAGAAACATTACTGATTTTCGTCCATTAATCTTGTATCCCACCACTGCTGATTTTTTTTTATTAGCTACAGTAGCTTTGCTGTAGATTTCTCAGGGTTTTCTAAGTATAGGATCATGTACTCTGCAAATAATGAAATTTTACTTTTTCCTTTCCTATTTGGATGCCTTTTTTTTTTAAGTTTTCTTTTTGTTATTTTTATTTATTTATTTTTTCTTTTTGATGACTTTTATTTCTTTCTCCTGTCTAATTGGTCCAGCAAAGACTTGTAACACAATGTTGAAAAGCACTGACAATGGGTATCCTTGTCTCATTCCCGATCTTAAAGGGAATGCTTTCAATTTCTCACCATTAAGTATGATGCTGGCTATGAATTTTTCATACATGCCTTTTATGATACTGAGAAAGTTTCCTTTGATTCCTAAGTTTTGAAATGTTTTTATCAGGAAAGGATGCTGGATTTGGTCTAATGCTCTTTCAGCATCAATCAATATGATCATGTGATTTTTCCCTTTTGGTTTGTTACTGTGCTGTATTACATTGATTTGCTTTTTTTTATGTTGAGCCACCTTTGCATTCCTGGTATGAATCCTACTAGGTCATGATGTATAATTCTTTTAATGTGGCATTGGATTCGATTTGTTAGTATTTTGTTAAGAATTTTCACCTCTATGTTCATTAGAGATTGGTCTGTAGTTTTCTTTTCTTGTATTGTCTTTATCCAATTTTGGTATTAGAGTGATGTTAGCTTCATTAAATGAGTTAGGTAGCATTCCTTTTTTCCTCAAAATTTTTGGAAGAGTTTGAGCAGGATGGCACTAGTTCTTTTTGAAATGTTTGGTAAAATTCTCCTTTGAAGCCATCTTGTCTCAGGCTTTTCTTTGTGGGAAGATTTTTAATGACTGATTTAATCTCTTTACTTGTAATTGGCTTGTTGACATCTTCTGTTTCTTCTTGCGTCAGTATAGGTAATTCGTGCGTTTTTAGGAATTTGTCCATTTCATTTAAGTTTTCTAGTTTGTTAGTATAGAGTTGTTCATAATATTCTCTTATGATTTTTAAAAATTTCTTCATGGTCTGTGGTAACAACTCCCCTTTCATTTCTGATTTTGTTTATTTGTGTACTCTCTGTTTTTTTCTTTATTAGTTTAGCTAGGGGTACATCAATTTCATTAATTTTCTCAAAGAACCAACTTTTAGTTTTGTTGATTCTTTCTATTGTTTTATTCTTCTCCTGTTTATTTATTTCTGCCTTAATCTTTATTATTTCTCTTATTTGCTTTGGGGTTGGTTTACTCTTCTTTTTCTAAATTATCCAGGTGAGCAGTTAAGTCCTCAAGTTTTGCTAATTCGTGCTTTTTTTTTTTGAGAAAGTAGTAAAGATTTTTATTGTGAAAACAAGCATAACAGAAGAACAAATAAATTAATTGTTCTGATCATCCTAGACTCCAGGATCTCTCTATGGAAAGGTCAGGCCCTTATGTAGACAAGATAATATCCAATCCATAAAACAGCAGGTATTTGAGACAGGGTTTGAGACAATGACTAAACATGTAACAGTGGGAATAAATAAAAAGGCAGTTTCCTTCTTTCCTCCCCTCAGTAATGTATGTATGTGTATAAAGGTATGGCGCTCATTTTGGAGAAAAACTGCTTTTGTATAGAAAATCTTAATTTCTTCCATGCCCCAGAAAAAAATGGTTTCAGGTCTTGAGTGAGGAAATCAAAATAGGATGGCAGAACTTTCACACAAACCTCAAGACGACTCTAATTGTGGCTACCATCTTCTTGACTTTAAAAAGCTTAAACATCCATTCAATACACTGAATTTTTTTCCTTTAGGAAGTTTTCAACCGAACTGGAGTTACATTAATCTCACTTTAAAGTGCTAGAAAGGATACGTAAGACCTGATGTTCATTGTATAACATACCAAACAGAAACATCTTTCCAATAGCACTGGCCCAAGAGGTACTATATGAAGAAGCACTGGCTGTGGGATGCAATGATTCATTAGGTCTCTGGAAAAGGCAGGAGAGCCCAGCTTCAACAATAGAAAGAAGAGTCCCAGCCAGGTCTGGCTTTTAACTATACTGAGATCTCAAAGAGATCTTAGGTCCCTCTCATCACTAAAGCCAGAGCACAGTCCCAGCACAGTGTCAGGAGGGCCAGGGCCATTTAAAATTAGTTAGTGAACACCACTATTCCATGATTTGTCAATGTACACGTTGCTAGTGGTAAACGAATCAAGAAGCCTGAGTTTTTGGAACATCACAGATCTTATTTATCTAGTAAGTAATAAATTAAAATTCTTGTTCAGGGTAAATGATAAAAAAAAACAAAACAGGTAATGAGGGCACCAACTCATCGCTGCTGAGATTAGTCAGTCTAACTTCAAACTAAAGCTGTACAAAATGGCTTCTTCCATACAGTACAGACAAGTCTCACACTAATATTTTTCAAAAGCCAGTTGTGTCTCCAGCTCTAGCCTCAGGTTAAAAGGTTTTTGAAAAATATACCTTTCCTAGATAGGAAGATACTCTCTATCCAGAGTCCCTGGAATAGAAAGCATTATAGAACCCAGTGGGTGTGAGCACATTCAAGTCATGGTGTTTGAGATTATGGGTCTGTGCTGAGTTTCTTCCTTTCCATCGCTGGCATGTCCACCTTGGTCAGCTTGAAGACTGCTGGTCCTCAGCCATGAGGGTGGCCTGAACTTGGGTCAGTTCCATTGGAGAGGGCTTCTTAGTGTCTCTGTAGCCCTGGGTGGCAAAGCCTTCTGAATCAGACTTCTGGAAGGCTCTTGGGCCAAAAAGTCTCCATTTTTCTGATGAGTTTCTGTCCTCATCCCCACTTCCAGAATCCATGATGCTAGAACGGGGGCTAGGTAAAGCTGTGGAAGAGTCAGAATGAACCAGGCTCTGGGTTTCTGCTTAGGGGAAGAGTGGGGCATACTGCTTGGAGTAGACTGGACTGATGCAGGCTACTTTTCTTCTTTCATAGCTGAATGCCCGGTGGTACATCCCAATGGGCAGTGACATCTTGTCAAGAGGTCCACTAGGCTCAAGAGCAGGTACTTCTGGTTATCTTGAACCCGTAGAAAGATTGGGATCCAGATGCTTTTTCTAGATGGAATTCCAGAGCTGAATACCTGCCACCATGGTGAAATGATGTGATGATTATGATCTGTGGTGACAGACAGATATTAATGAGGAACATTGTCCAGCTGCTGCAAATTAGCAAAGCTTCCCAGGAAGAATCCATCCAGAGGGTCTGTTCCTCCACCACCATGGGGCTGCCTGTGGCCCAAGCTCTGGCATTAAAGAGGCTCCAAGGACTAGCATCTCTTTAGAAACTGTGGCATAGTCAGCACCCAAGACATGTTATGAATGGTCTCTTTGCAGCGACACCAAAGGTCATTCTTGTTTTTTAATATAGGCATTTAGGGCAATAAATTTTCCTCTTAGCACTGCCTTTGCCACATCCCATAAGTTTTTTTTTATCCCATAAGTTTTAATATGTTGTATTCTCATTATCATTCATCTCCTGATTTCTGAAATTATTTACTGATTTCTCTAGCAATTTCTTCCTTGACCCACTGATTATTTAAGAGTGTGTTGTTTAATCTCCATATATTTGTGAAGGTTCTGGTTCTTTGGTGATTATCAGTTTCCAACTTTATTCCATTGTGATCAGAGAAAGTTCTTTGAATAATTTCAATCTTATTAAATTTATAAAGACTTAGTTTGTGTCCCAGCCTATGATCTATCCTGGAGAAAATTCAATGTGCACTAGAGAAGAAAGTATATCCTGGTGTTTTGGGGTGTAATGATCTATATTTGTCTATTAGATATAATTCATTTATCCCATGTTTTAGGTTCTCTATTTTCTTGATCCTCTGCCTGGTTGTTAATCCTCTGCCTGGTTGTTCTATCTATAGTGGAGAGTGGTGTACTGAAGTCTCCCATTATACCACTGATATATCTATAGTTTTCTTCAGTTTTTCCAATGTGTGCCTCATGTACTTTGGAGCCCTTTGCTTGGGAGCTTCATATTTATGATTGTTATTTCTTCTCTGTGAATTGTCCCTTTTATTAATATGTAGTGTCCTTCTTTGTCTCTTATGACATGTGTTCTAATTTGCTAGCTGCTGGAATGCAATATACCAGAAACACAATGACTTTTAAAAAGAGGAATTTAATAAGTTGCTACTTTACAGTTCTAAGGCTGAGAAAATGTTCCAATTAAAGCAAGTCTATAGAAATGTCCAATCAAAAGCATCCAGGGAAAGAGACCTTGATTCAAGAAGGCTGATGAACTTCAGGGTTTCTCTCTCAAGTGGAAGGGCACATGGCGAACACAGTCAGAGTTTCTCTCTCATCTGGAAAGGCACACGGCAAACATGGCATCATCTGCTAGCTTCTTCTCCTGGCTTCCTGTTTCATGAAGCTCCCCGGGAGGCATTTTCCTTCTTCATCTCCAAAGGTCACTGGCTGGTGGACTCTGCTTCTTGTGGCTATGTCGTTCTGCTCTGCTCTCTCTGAATCTCCTTCAGTCTCCAAAATGTTTCCTCTTTTACAGGACTCCAGAAACTCATCAAGACCCACCCAAGTGGGTGGAGACATGTCATCATCTAATCCAGTTCAACAACCACACTTGATTAAATCACATCTCCAGGTAGACGATTCTACTATAGCTTCAAACATACAGTATCGAATAGGGATTATTCTGCCTTTACAAAATGAGATTTTGATTAAAACATGGCTTTTCTAGGGGACATACATCCCTTCAAATTAGCACAATATCTTTACATTTTAATTCTATTTTGTCTAATGTTAATATAGCTACTCTTTCTTTCTTTTTTTTTTTTTTAACATGGGCAGGCACTGGAAATCGAACCCGGGTCTCTGGCATGGCAGGTGAGAATTCTGCCACTGAACCACCATGGCCCTCTGGCTTTCTTTTGATTAGAGCTTGCATAGAAGATCTTTTTCTATATTTTCACTTTCAATCTAACTGTGTCCTCAAGTCTAAGATGTCTCTTGTAAACAGCATATAGCTGGATTATGTTTATGGGTTACGATTTTTAATCCATTCTGCCAGTCTGTTTCTTTTTATTGGTGACTTTAGTCCATTAACATTCAAAGTAAAAAAGCATTTTTTGACTCTACCATCTTGTCCTTTAGTTTTTGTCTGATCTACATATTATTTTACCTCTCTTTCTTTATTCCTTTAAATTACTTTTACTCATATTCTTTAATTCGGTGCCCTCCTTTAGACCTCCCTCTCCTGTCTTTTTTTTTTTTCAGCTGACAGGATTCTGTTTAGTATTATCTTGAAGGGTAAGTTGGCTGGATAAAGAATTTTTGGCTGAAAGCCTTTCTCATTCAGGATCTGAAATATTCATACCAGTGCTTTCTTTGTGACCCAGCATATGGCCTATCTTTGAGAATGATCCATGAGCACTTGAGAAAAAGGTGTATCCTGCTGTTGTGGGGTGTAATGTCCTATAAATGTCTGTTAAGTCTAGCTCATTTATTGTAATATTCAAATTCTCTGTTTCTTTATTGATCCTCTGTCTAGATGTTCTGTCCATTGATGAGAGTGGGGAATTGAAGTCTCCAACTATTATGGTAGA
>PVIY010059762.1:0-11909 GCA_004026745.1 Myrmecophaga tridactyla
TTTCCCATGATGCCACTCCATCCAGACTACAAACGTAGTTGTTTATTCTAATTCAAGTAAAAGTGATGCAAACTTAGATGACAATGATTAGTATGGCCTATTATTTCACATTTCCCAGATATCAAACATTATGACCTCCCTATTATTTCACATTTCCCAGATATCAAACATTATGACCTCCTTCCCCTAACCCCCTAATTTCACCAGCCCATCCATCTACTCCCAAACTCACTTATTCCACTTCTCACTGTATAAATGTGTTTACCAGGAGCTCTTGCGACCTAGACCTTCTATTTTTGCCAGTTCTCAACTATAGCTGTTCCCCTGAACTCTCCTGTATTGCCAGAGTTACAGAGACCATGGAACTGGGGTTTGATTGTGTGAGGCGCAGCCCTGTGGCTTCAGCAGCTTAACACTGGACCCTGCTCAGCTCCCCGTGGCCTCCTCAGTAAGTATCCATGCTTTTTCAGAAGGTTTCCTTTGCATTGTTTCATGGAGGTGGCCCTACTAAGAATAAAAGGAGTCACACTTGAGGAAATGAAAATGAGAACATCAACTCTAAAATAATGTTATGCATTAGAGCAAGTTAGCCTTGCTGCCTACGATTTCTCTTCTCCTTCTCCCCACTTATTCTAGTGACCTTCTCATATACCTGACTCCAGCTGCTGATGAAACCTTTCCCCCTCTGTGCTACCACTGAACACATGCCATATAAGCTTGACTGTGGGCTCCTTTTTCTTCTCCGAAGTTTTCGTAGTAGAAAGTGCTTAGTAGATAGTAAGGATTCAATAAATATTTGCTGGATCAAACACTAAAGGAAGAGAAAAGGAAAGCACTAAATTAGGGGCCATTCCTCCAAAGATGAAGTGTTTATTTCTAGTTGTGATTTGAGGAATGGAGCTTTACTCCTTGGACTCAAGCAGAGATTATGGTGGTTTTGAATCAGATCTTAAAATCTTCCACCCTGCCCCAAATCAAGGACCTATCGTGTCTCCACCAGGTCCAGCTATTGGGTTCCTATCCTATAGATTTCCCAGAGAGATTTCCTAAGCTCCAGTTAAATAAAAGACCTCATCTCCTACTTTGTCATCCACCACAAATTCCCTGAATTTCCTCTTTTCCCATCTTAACATTTACCCCTATCTTCTTTTACTGGGTAACATTTATTGAGCAATTTAACACAAGGTACTGGTCTAAATGATTTATGAAGATAATCTCACTGTCTCCTCATAAAGTATGAGGTGGATATGGTTTCTGCATTTGATAGATACGGAATTGCAGCCTAAAGGGTAAGTAAATTGCATATTTCCCGTAGCTAGTAGGAAGCAGAGCTGGAAGATATTTAATCTCCTCTGCTTTGCCCCATCTCAGTGCATCTATCCACCCTATAACAGCTACATGTGACAGACACAAAATGAGGTATCTAGGTAGGAACAAAGATAAATCACATGGTCTTGTCCTCAAGAGAGTTACAAACCCCTCTTTGGGGGAGGGTCTAAAAGAAGATGAAGAAATGACAGAAAGAGAAATATAAGAGGAATAGAGAAAAAAGCCACCCACAGACACAGAAGCCCTGCAGTATTTCCAATGCAAATAATTTCTATTTCTTCCTTCAGTGATAGACAAAACTAAGAACTTAGCCCTTTGGTTTTCAACGTTGAATTTCAATCCAAGTGAGACTACCAAATGGTCTTCAAAGGGTGCTAATAAAAGTATCTTACCCAACTTCCTAGTCAGATCTCTTGGTAGCACAGCACAAGTGTTATCTCCTTCCCTCAGCCATATCACCAGAAAGAGTCATCAGCCTATGACCAACTCTGGAAAGGTAGACACCAAACCTGCCACTTTTTCTTCTTGCCTGGACTTGTAGAAAACTTGCAATGGGACAGACCAAGTCATAGAGTTAAAGACCTGCTTATTTGTGGTGGTCAGCCCCAGGGACAATTTAGTAATATCTACTTTAGTTCTCCATCTGACCTTAGCTTTTCAAAGCTCCCAGGTGCCCAGTCGTGCATTGTAATGATCTAGCTTTAGAAAACCATCTACAGAGGTGAAGATCAATGATAGGACAGGTAAGTGGATGAAGGGAGAGGATAAGAGAGAGCAAGTGAAACATTTGAGAAGTTAGGACATTATGAAACCTTAGGGAGAGAAGGGACCTTAAAGGGCAATACTGAAGAGTTCAGTGGCTCTAACAAACTCCAGTGAACTGTCAGTGCCCTAGAATGTTTCTCTGAAAGTGTAATAATAAATAGCACTTGGATTTTAGGGCTATTAATCCCTCCCACCAGATGAGTGGCTGAAGCACAGGAACACTTCTTACCTTTCATCAGCTTCTAATCCATCTTGTTATTGCTTCAAACACCTGTGGACAAATATAACGCTTGTCAACTGGGAAAACAAGAACATTTTTATTTGAATACAACAACCTTTTGTAAAATCCCAGCATAGTATTTATTTTATAAGGCCAAATATTTTTATTTTTCATCCTTTGTCATTTAAATGGAACTTGTTTTCTGTATTCTTCTTACCTAGAAAGTTCTGTCTTCTCCCTATGTCCTTCCTATTTCTTTACCGTCTATTTCCCTTTTCTCTGAAAACTTGAGCCAGACAGGACTCTCATATACTCAAGCTGTGTGCAAGTGGACTTATTATTTAACCTCCCTAAAATTCAATTTTGTTTCCTGAAAAATGGGGCAATATTAGTTGCTTTACAGACTTACTGCAAGTTTAAATGAGTTAATATAAGTAAGGTTTATGGCTTAGTATCCAGCCCATAATAAGCGCATAAAAATTGCTAGCTATTCCATTTAGTCATTGTCATTTTTGTTTTTATTTTTTATTCCTTCCTGTTTCCTTGTCTCCCTGGATCTTTTTTTTTTTTTCTGACATCAGAAAGCCATTGTTGGAATTATAATGATTTCCTATTCATTCAAGGAATAATAAAGTTCAGAGGTTTGTTCGTGTGTCAAAATGTTTTCAAACCACAATTGGAAGTATCTGTGATACAGATGTAGATGCCACAATGTTTACCCTGAGTGTTGAGAAGCTGGAACTTCTAGCATGGGGTCTACACACGCAGCAGCTGCCCAGAAAAATTGTTGCCTGAGGACTAAATAGAGAGGAATTTTATTGTCTTCTTCTATCCCAGTCTCCATGGAAATTTTGATCAACTATTACAGAATTATTACAAGTAGGCAAGGGCTATAAATAATTATCAGACAACTTAGGAGGAGGCTGGGAAGGCAGAACCCATTCTCCTCCCACCCCTCTCCTGTTACGTATGCATCTTCCATCCCTACCGCCCCTGTGCCTCACAGCCTCCAGGGGGCCGGTTAATACTCGGGCTTCTGAGACCACTGCCGGTACAAGAGCACAGAGGGCTTAGAAATATTCCTGCCAGGCTCGGCTCTCAGATGGCCTCTGAGGGTGCCTTTTGAAATATGTATAACCCTAGTCACTTAGAAATACATCTCATTAAATGAGATACTTTTTAAAGAATGAGAAATAATTTATAAAGATAAAAATAACTCAGCCTTGACACAGAAGAGCAAAACTAAATTTCTATACCTTCTCTGCCTGATTCAGGGAGGGAAGGAAAGCGAATGATGAGGTTATATCCAGTCTGAGCGACTTGAGCAACCAGCAGTGATTCCCTAAGGTTCAGGACTCTGAGGCAAGATAGTGGAGGGGAATTGCATCAAAAAAAAAAAAAAACAGCAAAAGTAACTTAGAGCTCATGAACTCATTCCCAGCATAGTGCTTTGGTTTTAGACAATGGTGCATCACTATTGGAATCCGTCCAGCCCTAGACCCACCTCAACCACTGCCAATCTCTTTTAATTACAGGGCTTTGAAAACACTAAATAATAGAGAGCTCTCCAAAGGCCATTTCTTTCAATGTTTTTTAAATACACTAATGCATTTGCTCTCACATGGCCTCAGCTCCAGCTATTTTTCCACTCGTTCACTTGCCCTAGCATTCATGAAATGCTCCCCATGCTGTGCCTTGTAAACAGCAGCCATACCCCTGCCTCAGGGCCTTTGTACTGGCTGTTTCTGCTTCTCAAACAGGCTCATGGCTCACTCCCTCACCTACTTAATGCCTCTGCCGAAATATCATCATCTTCTCAGAGCGCCCATTTAACAATGTCAGACCCTTAGCCTGCAACCCCCATCTTCTATGTCCTGTACTTATCACCTTCAGTCATACCATAGAACTTGATTTAATTTTTATTTATTTTATTATTCATTTCCCTTCAATGAGTGCAGGAATTTTTATATGCTTTGTTCATGGGTGTATTCTTAATTCCTAGAAAAGGCCCATAATATGGTCTGATGAACAAATAGTTCACCAGAAATTCTCAATCACTTCTGATGGTGGTCCAGAAGTCTTCCCTGAAAAGGATGAGATGGATATCAGAGCTTCCCCTCCTTCCAGCCATGATTTAGGATGTCACAGTTTACAGCAGGTGATGATGAGAGCAGGTTGGTCTCAGATAAGATTACTGGAAGCTACCAGCTTTGATAACCCATAACATTTATTTAACTCCATAGCCACATTTGTACTTCAAGAAACTGGAAATGCAATCACAGAAATAGAATCATGAAGACTGCTTAGAGGGGAGAGAACCCCCCCCCGCCCCTTTTATAGAGTCTCGGATAGAGCCCCAGGTGTGCTCTCATGGTTGGCAGGAATGGGGTCAGTTGCCTTTGCCCTCTGCCTGGGGCACAGCCCTACACGGGGCTGGGAATATAGGAAATAGGGGGCAGCTATTGCATCACCGTGCAAAACCCTTTGTTTTCTCAATCTCTATTGTTCTGGGCTCATAATATACCAAGTTAGTAATTGTGAGTAATTATAGTAATGCACAGTTCTAAGCCATTTGTACATAGTTGTAAATACATCTTTAATTTAATCTCAATTACTGTGAGACATTCTGTCCAAAGCTCGGGTGTGCTTGTTTTGATTGCCTGTCTGCGTCCCCTAATCAGTAGAAGACTTGAGAGGCCTTCCAATCCCGTGGAGGGAAAGTAGAAAGAGGGAAGAGTCACCCTGGAAAAAGCACCAACAAGACAAGGCAGGCAGCATTGCGTGTCCTAGATCCAGTGTTAGGAAACAAGGCTAAAACATTAGCTCTTCCACTTATCAGTTCTGTAAGCTTGGGAAAGTACTTGAATATAGCCAAGCCTCATTTCCATCATCTGTGAAATAGGATAACATTACATGCTCATTTACTACAGAGAAATCTAATGATAATAATAATGAAAATGGCTAACATCTATTAACATCTATTGAGTGCTTACTATGTAACAGGTACTGTTATATGTGTGTGTGTGTGTGTGTATATATAAATATGAATATGTATAAAATGTGAATATATAAATATACATATTTGCATATATACATACCACAAAGAACACAGCATAGAGCTCAATGAAATTTCATGTATCTATTCTCTTGTGAAACTACTACTGAGATCTAAATATAGAACTGTTATCAGCATTCCAGAAGAGATATCCACACTTCCTCCCCTAAACAATGATCCCCAAAGGTAACCACTATGAGACTCTATTACAAGAGATTAGTTATGCACATTCTTGACCTTTATACTAATAAAATTATACAGTATGCTTTCTTTTGTGTCTGGCTTTCTTCATGAAATATTATGTCTGTGAGATTCACCCATGTTGTTCATTGCAGTAATTTATCTGTTCTTCCTTTATTGCTGTGTACTATTTCATTATATGAATATGCATAATTATTTATCCATTCTGCTACTGATAGACATTTGCATTATTTCCAGTTTGGAACTATCATGAATAAAGCTTCTGAGAGCATTCTTGTCCCAGTCTTTTGGTGGGCATGCTGTCATTTCTCCTGGGCATACGGCCAGGGTGGAGAGCTCGCTCGGAATGTTTCTGTTTTGTCAGTTCTATTTAATGCAGCAGGCCTGCATCCAGTGAATACTGGGTCAGGGTTCAAGAGGGAAATTATTTCAGGTCTTTGAACTGAAGCATGTTTTCTATGTTAAAACTGCAAAAGATGTAATTATGAAAGATAATTTGCTTCAGGAAATGAACCATAAAACTCACTGCTAGTGACTCATGGGAAGGGCCCTGTGCATAGCTTTTCAAGAGTGTAGAGAGGTCAAAATTTGAAATTAAAAGAAAAACGTCCAACCAGTTTCTGTGACTATAAACCTGAAAGCACAAAGAGCTCTTTTACTACCCTGTCAAATCCATGTCGTCTAAGAAATGAAAAGAGACATAGTATTTGTCACTGTGGTTCTCATTGCCACTGGCCCACGTGCTGATAATACTGAACTTAAGGAAGGAAAATCTGAAAATTTTCAGGGAAGGGACCAAGCCATCTCTGCAATGCAGAGATATGTGCATGCGTGTATGCGCGTGTTTCTGAGCTCACGTGTGATCAGCAGATATCCCCCAAACGTGAGCTAAAATGACCTCAGACATTCTCCCTGGAAATCTTGGGCTTTTTTTCTTCTAAAATGGACAAAACAATAAGTAAAAATGGGGTTAACAGAGAGTCAAAGGAATGTAGGAAAAATGTTGTATAATTAAAAGGACAACAAAATAAAATATGTATATGAAAGAAATATCTCTTTAATTAATAACTTCATTCATAAGAAAACCGCTTGAAATGTAAAATTTCAGCTGTTTGTTTTGGCGTTCATTTAAGGGAACACCAAAAAGTATAAGAAAGATGTATCTATTAGTGCATAATAAGCTATTTTCTGAAGATGCAGCAATCCTAATAGATTTCTCTCAGTGGATTTTTTTCACTAGCCTTCTGAAGTTAATAGACCATTGACCTAGAGAAATACAAAAGAGAATAATAATTATAGTAATAATAATCTCATTGATAATCCACCTTGCATTTATACAAGGACACCCTGATGTCAAATGCAAAGTTATCCTCATATATATTTCCACATTAATGCTCCCATAAAATTTAGGCAACTTAGGAGCTGAAACAATTAGTGCTTTTACAGATGGGGTTAGGTTCAAATACATCAACTGACAGCACTGTTCATAACGTGTTATGAATGAAATGGGGCAGATAATTTCCAACTCCCTCTTCAAAGCTCTTTCCTACAGGTTATATTTTTTCCAACCCCTACTTCCCCTAGTTTATATGAAATTAGGGTGTTCTTTCACACCATGTTCCTTTTATTATTACTCCAGGAAAACAGCAAATGTCTGGTGGAAAAGTAAGAGCAACGAAAATGTGCTGCAGACACTTAAGGTAGATTTGAGTATTAGAAATATTTAAACAAATAAAAATGCAGAGTTGGGATCTGTTTAATTATTGAAACTTCAGGAATGCAAAGTGGGTGGCTGCTGTGGCTCAGCAGGCAGGTCCACCTGCCGTGCTGGAGGTCTGGAGTTCGATCCCTGGTGCCTCCTGCCCATATGCAAATTTAAAAAAAAAAAAAAAAGAATGCAAAGTTACTCATGCAATTTTATTCTTGTTTCATTAGCTCCAAAACTTCTGATGGTCATCCTAAGAATTATTTATAAATTCTAGGACTGAAAATAGTTATTCCCTGTTTATATATATTTTTAAATGTTAGCCTTAATTGGAAGTTATAGGTAGGCAAATTATGACTCAATGTAAAGAAAAATGTCTAATGACCTCTGGAAGAGTCAAAACATGAGCATATGCCTATTGTTGGGTTTAGATGGTTTCAAGAAACCATTTAACAACTTCAAAAGTGTTGAGACACATGAAATCTATTAGTTTAGAGGAAAAGCCACAAGATGAAATTAATCTGAGATGAAAATCTATAAGATGAAATAAAAATAGAATAAGAAAGTTTGCAAGGAAACTGCAATGCAAATATTACAAATTAAAATTTACCTAGACAGACATAAAGAGCAGAACTGAAGCTGTACAAAATTGAATTGTGGACAAAACTGGGAAGATTTTCAGAATTCAGATTAAGAGGAAAATAAGGGGAAAGTGCTGACTGGGTAGATGATACATATAGATAGTGTAAAATGGAAAACCCAGTATATGGACGTTAGGTAATCTTGAATCAAAGAGCAGAGTAAGTGGAACCAATGCCATTATCTAAGAAATAAGTGAAAAGCATTTCCATTACCCTATAAAAAAGACCTGTGTTCACATGTTGACTTCACACAAAATTAATAACTTTAAGAGGGAATCCATACATAGCATGAGCAAACTTTTTTAATTAAAAAAATCTACATACATAAAAAAATAGCTAACAGTACAAAAACATAAAAACCATGCTACAAGTCCATATTCATCAATGGTATTCTAGCCCATTTTTCTCTTGATGAGAACAAGAAAATGTAGAAAAAATATAAAAATCATCTGTTTGAAGGCATTGGAGAGCAAACAAGGCAGTGTTGTGGGATTAAGCCTTGGAAGACAAGGGAGACAAAAAGGAATGAGTCAGGCATTCATGTAGCTTTACCTCTCAAGTTAATTGCCAATTTCAAAAAGAGCTGCTGGGAAAATAAAAAAGCTGAGCAAACTTTAGATCCATGTGAATAGGGGAACAGAAATTGGAGCTCAGAGCTCAACCAGAGAAAAGGCCTGGGCTTTTGGCTGGGGCCCTGAAGGAGGATACCCTAGGAGTAAGTACGAATTAGAAATAAGCCAGCTCCCAGAAGGGACGGAAACCTAGCTTTGAATCATCTAAACCATCTCAAGACCTGATGGCATTAGGTGGTCTGAGCGCGCTATAGCTCCGAGCCCAGTGGCCCATGAAGTCAACATGAACTGTCTCTGAAGGAAGATAATATGATCCAGACTCTATCTATGCAAATTTTCATTAACAGTCCCCAGCACTCAAGCAAATATGACCAGATATATGAAAAAATAAGACAACTGAAAACCAAGAAAAAATAAGCATAGACATTAGGAACAGATCCACAGGACACAGAGATAAAGGAAGCTGAAGTTATAATGAAGGTTAAAATAGCTGTAATTACTATGTTGAAAGGACCAAAAATGGAGACAATTTTAGCAGGACTAGAAATTATTTTAAAAATCAAGTGGAAATTCTAAAATTGAAAAATATAACAGCTATAATTGAAATTACCATGACTGGGTTTAGTACACTGGAAAACAGGTAAGACAAAAACAAGGTGAGAGGCAAAGAAAGATGAAAATGATGAGACCACAGAAAAAAACTTAAGAGACACAGAGATTCTCGTGAAATGGTCTAATATGTGTGGAATTTTAAGCCCAGTGAGTGGATAGGAAAAAATGGGGCAGGAGAAATATTTGAAGAGATAATGCCTAATTTTCTAAAACCAAAATAACACCTTGAACCACATATTGAGGAAATACTATGTATTTCAAGCAAAATAAATACAAAGGAAGCTACACTCATGAATTCCAAGATAAATTTGCTAAAAATTGATAATAAAGAGAAAATCTTATAAGGAATCAGTGTGGGGAAAAATCAAACTGGATCATAGCAAAAAAAAAAGTAAGGAAAGGAAAAGGTTGATGGATTTTACTACATTCAGACTGAAATGTTTTGTTGATTAAAGCATAATGAATAAAATCAGAATGTAAATGGGATTTTGGGAATATATTTTAACATATATGACAGATTAAGTATTACTAGTCTTCACATATAAATAACTATTTCAAAGAAATAAAAACTAGCCAGAGAACTTAAGAGAAATGTTCAAACTTACTATACATAAACTGCAAATTAAACAATAAGATTTCATCTTTCAGATCTACAATGCAAAAAACGATAAAACTAATTTTGGCAAGAACATAGGAGAGTATTTACCCTCATTTCTGGATAGGATGGTAAAATCAGACAAATTTTCTAGATTGCAATTTGGCAATGTGCATTCAAAGCTTTAAATATTCCTTCAATCTTTTGTTCAGTGGTCTAGTTTTAGGATAAAAGGATTTTCGACTGAAGAAAATGTATAGGTAAGCATAAAAAGTTATATTCAAGATGCTGATTACAACATTTAAGAATATAATAATAGCCAAAATTGCAAACAACATCAATATCTAACTTGTGTTGCTAATAATATAGTTCCTAAATTTTAAAGTGTTCTTGCCTTTTCAAAATAAATGCATCTACAATTGATATTAAAAGATCACTTACAATTGGCAGGTAAAATAGTAAGTTATGATGCGGTTGTCATTGTTTTACATCTGTGAACTTAACTATAGCATGTAACTTTGCATCAATTGTCACTTCAGTTGAATTTATTTGCATTGGCATAGCACAAATCATTAAAATTTACTTTATTTGGGGGTACCTCTTGATAGATGCATCAGTAGACTGGACATGGCCAAGAAAGGAATCAAGTGATCTTGAAGTTGTGTCTGTACCTTCCAAAATTCAAATGTACAGAGGAAAAAAAAAAGATGGAACAGAATAGCCAGGAACTGTGAAACAGTTGCAAAATATGTAACAAATATGTAATGGGAATACCAGAAGGAGAAGAAAGAGAGAAAGGAACAGGAGAAATATTTGAAGCAATAATGGCTGAGAATTTTACAAAATTAATGATAGACACCAACCCACAGATCCAGGAAGCTCAAAGAACACCAAGCAGTATAAATACTAAAAGTGTCTATGCCTAGGCATATAACATTTGAACTACAGAAAATCAAAGACAAATAGAAAAATATTAAAAAAAAAAAAAAGCAAGAGGGGAAAAAACATCTACTTCTAGAGGAACAAGAAGATGGATTACTGGAGACTTGTCTTCAGAAACCATGGAAGCAAGAAGAGAATAGAGTGAAATATTTAAAGTTTTGAAAGGAAAAAAAAGCACCAACTTAGAATTCTGAGTCCAGTGAAATTACTCTGGAAAAGTGAAGAATAAATAGAGATTTTCTCAAACAACCAAAAATTAAAGGAATTTTCCTCCAGTAGATCTGCCTGGCAAGAGATGTTTTTAAAAAGTTCTTCAGAGAGAAGGAAAGTGATATAGGTCAGAAACTCAAATCTACATAAAGAAACAAGAGCATTCAGGAATAAATCAGTGAAGGTAAAATAAAATATTTTCTTTTCCTATGCTTAACTGTTCTACTACTTGACAATTTGTTCAAAATAATAATGGTAAAATATATTGGATGATTAAAGTTTATGGATAAGTGAAATGTATGACAGCAATATTATAAGGAATGGAAGAAAGGAATTGGGAAATCTCTGTTATAAAATACCTGAACTACAGGTGAAGCGGTATAGTAAGATGAATAGTAAATGTATATTTCAAACTTTAGGGTAGCTACTATAATAATTTACAGAAAATATATAATTGACATGCTAAGAGAGAGAAAAAAATGGAATCACATAAAATGATCAATTAAAACCAGAGAAGGGGAAAAAATGAGAAGGGAAAGACAAAAAATAAAAAAAAAGAAACAAAGCAATGAATAGAAAACAGTTGCACATAGTGTAGCTATTCATCCAACTGTATCAATAACCACTTTAAATATGAATGGTCTAAAGACAATAATTAAAAGACAGAGATTATCAGAGTGGATTAAAAAAACAAGATCCAACTGTATGTCTACAAGAAGCCCATTTTAAATATAAAGATATAGACAGATTAAAAATAAAGGGATGGAGAAAGATTATCCATGCTAACATTAATACAAAGATAGCTGAAGTAGCTGTATTAATTTTAGAAAGAAGATTTCAAAGTAAGGAAAATTATTAGGGATAAAAAGAGGCATTCCACAATGGTGAAGGGGCCAATTCTCCAATAAAACATAACAATCCTAACAACAGAATGTTCAAAGTGAGGCAAAAATTGAAATAAAATTTCGACAGGGAAAATGAACAAATCTACTATAACATTTGAAGACTTCAACATCCCTCTATCAGAGGGATCTAGCGGCAAAAAAAATCACTATAGACATG
>PVIY010059763.1:0-11907 GCA_004026745.1 Myrmecophaga tridactyla
TCACCCCGGGGAAAGCTGTTGGAACCCAAGGGCCTGGAGAGAAGACCAGCAGAGACCATCCTGTGCCTTCCACGTAAGAAAGAGCCTCAGTGGAAAGTTAGCTGCCTTTCCTCTGAAGAACCAACAAAATAAATCCCCTTTTATAAAAAGCCAATCCGTCTCTGGTGTGTTGCATTCCGGCAGCCAGCAAACTAGAACATAGACTTAGGGTAATCAATATCCAGTTTTTATCTGTATCAGACCGAGAACACTGAGAGCTAACCAAAGAATGGGATATAAGAGTAGTATGACAAAAACTATTAGTTACCCATTGATAGTCATTCACCCCTTCCTTTAGTAGTAGATTTCCTGAGTTTCAGCTGGGATATGGCCACCTGGTTATTGGCTATATTTCTCAACCTCCTTTGCAGGTGTATATGGCCATGTGCAAAGTTCTGGCTAATGAAGCAGAAACGAATGTAATGCACTCAACTTCTAGGTTGCCATTACCAAGAAGTAGCTTGTCCTGCTCTAGCTTTTCTTCTTTTACTGCTGGTTGGAATGAGGATATGGTAACAAAGGTTAGAGGTCAGTCATCTTAGGCCATAAGTTTGAAACAATGTGTTCAGTAATGGAGAGATGAAACAAAATAGTAGGAGCCTGCGCCCATGGTACCATAGAGTCACCATATCTGCCCTGGACTGCTTACTCTTCAACTATTAGATGAGAGGCAAACTTCTATGTTGTTTAACCTACTGATACATTTAGATATTTGTTATAGCAGCTGAGCCTATGTCCTGACTAATACAATGTATAGCCAAGACCCTCATTCTTAAACTTTTCTCTGTAATTTACAGAGCAGAGTATAATCTTGTATGGAATGGAATGTAGACTTCTACCTTTAATAACCTGTAGGGGCCTTCAAATTCAACAATTAGAACAAAATAAAAGGCATGAGGCAAAAATTGTTATTGATATGTAGGTCCCTGAGCAATATTATGCCATATTAAAAATCCAGTTAGGTCAATTGTATATCCACATAGGAAAAAAATATATATCCATAAAAAGGCAATTCCTGATAGACTACAGATGTAAAAAGGAAGTATAAAATAATAAAGTGTATGAAAGAAAACACATGAGTACATCTCGAAGATCGCAGATTAGGCAGATTCCTTAAACAGAATTTGTGAACCATTAACCTAAAGGTAAAAACATGATAATGAGAATTGTAACAAAACCAAGAATTTCTAATCTTATCAACAGATATCATTTAAAAAGTGAAAGAATAATCCAGACTGGAAGAAGATATTTGCAATATATTTATCAAACAAAGGATTACTATTATCAAGAATCAATAAGAAAAAGACAAGACAACCAAATAGAAATATGGACAAAGACTTGAATGGATACTTGTGGTAGAGGGCAAATCTTAGCATGGCCTTCCAACTTTCTCTGAGACTTACAAATACATCCTGTATTTAGGACCAGCCTGGTGGGATAAAACACAAACCTGTAGTAGATAAGAGGATGTCAGTATATTCCTTCCCCTACTGTCCTGAGCTTATGTAAAACATTTACTGGAGACAGTTGCCTCTGGTGGGCATGTTTTACGACATCCAGCTCACACCTGGTGTAGTTGTCCTTGATGGGGATGGAACGTGATTCCTCCACTATGACAGCACATGAAGACAAGAGAAGGGTGCTGTGCTTAGAATATCTTCCTGCATTGGCCACAGATTGAGACCAATTGGCTATGAGAAACCAATGCCCACTAGTGAAGCTGACCTTGCTCCATCTCTTCTCTATGTCAACAAAACATTGTTCCATCCAAAGCTGTGTTAGCCATGCTTTTGCTGACAACCCTAACACGTATTGGCACATGGGCTGATATCTCTTTAGGTATCTCTCCTTCTGATTGGCAATACTTCACAAAAAAGGATATCAAGATAGCAAACAAACAAACAAAAACCATGAAAATGTGCCAATTTCATTAACCTTTAATTTTGGTCTAGGTTCTGATCATACGGTTGTGTTTAGTTAATTAGAATTCATCAGGCCATGATGTGCACTTTTCTGAAAGGTACAATATATTATAACAAAAAGTTAAAAAGAAATACAGCCATATAACTTCAGATTTCAGTTACCCTTTAAGGTGTTCTTAAAAGTCAGTGTGAATACAGGATTGAATATTATACACATGTGTAAACAACCCCTCTGTCAGGGTTGTAGAAATGACAATGACATGAAATGGTCTCATCGGCCTAGTGCAGCCAAGAGTATAATAATGGTGATGACAATGCCAGGAGGATGACATCTATTCACATTGAGTAAGAGGGTCAGGTAGAGTGAATATTATGGGATAAATGAGGCACACAAATGTATGTTCTTGTGAGTTAGTGAGTCTTGGGAGTGAAAACATTGCAGCAGTCATATCTTGATGTACATCATAAATACTTCCTGAAGCCACAGTCATTGTCATTGTGGTCTTCTCTCCCCTCTGAATCCTCAGATCCACTTAGACCCCTGCCCAATTACCACTCATCATTCTTCTGGAGACTCTTCCCTAATTCCTCTTTGAGGAACTTCCACATCTGGACTCTCAGTCCAGGTACTTCTAATGAAGGCACTTCCACACTTGGCTTGAAGAAGGTCAAGTGACTCAGACATCGACAAACCAGAGAACCACATTTCCCTGGTCTCAGATTCAGGCTGCACAAGTTACTCAATTATAATTAAGGAGACACAATAGTGCTCTGTTAAAGAGATTCTTCTTGTTTTCTGCCAGATTCACAATGGTGAGAAGAGAAAGTCAAGATTAGTGCCACAGTTTTTTGACTACAGTAGGGAGAAACCTGTTGGAGACTCAAGACAACATGGCAGAAATTGGACCTGAGTCAAATTGAAAGAAACTCCTGGAGGCCAGTTTTATCCCAAACCTTTTCTGTTGAGTTAGTTGGGTCTCTTGTGCTTGAGCTTCATGCACTCATACACACACATACACTATCATTAGAAGCAAAAATAGACTCGAGACATCCTTCTTAATCCTTTCCTACAGTTCCACCCATTTTTCAGACTTAAGGGTCAATCGGATTCCTGCAGAGGATAATAGGTACCACACAACCTAACTTGGTACCCCACCATTAAGTCAGCCATTTTGAAAGCCCTGATCTTATTCTTTGGTGAAATATCATGTACCCATAGAGCAGTTCAACACGCTAGGTCACTGTGTGATCCTTCTGAGAGTTCCTAACTCTGCCTAACTATCAGTCCCATGGCCCACAACCAGACTTCTCCTGTGCCGTGCTTTGCCTGTGTCTGGATTGTCTCCCCTCCCAGGTGACTTGAAGTGTATCTGATTGAACTGGGTCACTCCTGCTGTGATGAGCCACAAGACTTCCCTGAAGGCTGCTGCCTCCCTCCCCCAGGGACTGGCCTCAGCTTTAGAAGTCTGGGCTTATGCATGGTCAGGCCATCCAGAATTGTTTGGGTTCACTGAGGCTAACTCTTACCAAGGGATTTCCAAAAGGCTGGTGCATTTCCCAACATGCCAATTTATTCATCCACAATGAGGGTTATTTCCAGGTCATCTCTTTCACATGATCAGGACACCACGGAGCCAGATTAGTAATGAAAATGTTCACTCACGGGCACAAAATCAGATTGGAGCAAAGGGAGTTCCTAAGGGTAGTTCATCTAGGCCATGGTGAAGCCTGATTAACCTCACCCTCTAACTGAATATACATATATGGTGATTGAAGCATCAGATTCAGTTTCTCCAATGAACAGTGTTGCTTATACATGCCAAAATAATGAGCCCATGCTGATAATCCTCTTTTTGTTAACACACTCTTTAGGCACATGGTGTTTAGGAAGGCCAAACACCTTCAGTTAGAGGGCCAGGTTAATCAGGCTTCACCATGGCCTAGATGAACTACCCTTAGGAACTCCCTTTGCTCCAATCTGATTTTGTGCCCGTGAGTGAACATTTTCATTACTAATTGATTTGCCCATTTTCTCCATTATAATCATGTTTTAGTCCAGCCCCCTTGAGGGTACATTTAGTGTTCCTCAGAGTGTTGGGTAGTCCCCAAACTCCTTTAGTCTCACGTATACATACAATTTCTTAGGTTGCTTCTATAGACATCTCTCCATTACATGTAGTTTTTTGCTGGTTTAATTTTTAGATGGCACAGCTTTGTCCCTCTTATGGCTGGTCAAAGTCCCAGCTTTGAGGTTGGAACACAATTACACAATTCTTCCCAGATCTTCTTGCCAAAAAACTCCATGCCCACGTTTACTTTATTCTGGGTCTTTAGCCAAGAGCAACTCATAGCTAGCGAGGTACAAATATTCCATAAGAGGAATCTGACCCTGAGCACACTGACCTGTTTTGCTGAGAAATCAAAGGTGGTGCCATTGGGAAGTACAATTCAAATGTCTCCTACTGACTGTGAACACAGACAGTGAAAGATCAATGGAAATCAGTATTCCCAACAATGGATATTTTTAAACCTCGTGGTGAGCTAGCATTTGCCAGCAACGAGAAAAGAAAAGACTGTCATAACTGATTTGATCATGTACTTTTTACAGCAATTCTAGATGTTGTCAAAAAAAAGAATGGCCAGCAATTAGAGACTCTGAACCACATGAAATGTATAAAATCCCCCCAAAAGAATAATATTATTTAAACAAAGACAAACTTTAACACACATTTTCTTTTAATTTTCCTCCCACTTATGTCATTTGGAAATGTCTCAAATAACACGATAACTGAAACACTGAGCAAAGAGTAAGTAATTCACATAAACACCAAAGGAACGGCAACCTAAAGCTCCCAATCTCCAAACAGTGTCTATATTGTTTGTAGCTTGGGCACTGTGGATAGCAATGGGGCGTGAGGGAAGGGCTGGAGGCCAAGAGGGGGCTGGACAGACAAGATCACTGGGACCTGGCAGGTCCTGCACAATCCCCTGGCCATGGCTGAGCTTCATTTTCAAGACCAACAAAAGGTCTGTTGTCCATGAAATCATTTCTCTCTAGAATTATTTGGATCACAGAAATGGTCCTGTCATGCAGGCAGAGAAAACTCCATGATTATGATGATAAATAAACCATTTTAATAGCAGATGTTATGTCAGAGCCCATGACAGCCCTTGTTCCCTAGTGCAGACTGTTGGTGTGCATTTCATCCTATACATAGTTCAGTGCTCAGGGAAGTACAGCAGAGAAATATAGCCTGGCTTACGCGGACGGTTATAGCTAGTTGTAGAGGTAAGACAAGAGGGCCTTGTTCTACAGATGCCAACAATTATATTTCTTAACTAGTATTCACCAATTTGAGCTTTTGGTAGTAATTATCCTTTTTTAAAATATTCTTTGGGCTGTTTCCCAGTGTTTTAAAATTGAAAAGAATAACGCTAAGTAGGAGAGATAGCTATCTGAAATGATAGCAACTAAAACACTCTTTGGCTCTCAGGCCTTGAATTCAACAAAGAGTCATAAAAACATATTAATCTCAAGAACTATTAAATACCATTTATAAAACAGGGTCCCCGGGTTAATCATCCAGCATCATTGATCAGATTGTCAAACTAATTTTTTATTTACATACACAATGCATGGTCCTCAGCAGCATGGTTATATATAAAAACTAAATGACACACACACACCTAAGTTCTCCCCATGCATTTTCTGATAAGTAACCAGGGAGGAGGTCTCAGGAACCTGAGGGTGGGTGCTCCAGTCTCCTCCCCATCCATGTCATCGGGGCCCACTCATGGGAGAAGTCTAGTTGCTGAGGAAGCCAGGAGGCTGTCCTGTCTTCTGACCATCTGTTCATTCATTCATTCCGTAAATACTACTTGAACACCCACCGCATACCAGGCACTGTTCTAGATTTTGCAGATACATCATCAAATAAGACAGAGCTTCTATCATGGTGAAGGGAAAGATAGGAAATAAGCAGTAGTTATAATAAATGATTAAATTGTACAGCTTGTTAGTGTTGAATGCCCTTTTAGAGTCTTCTGAAGGCAATGACAATAATGATAAAATCAACCACAGTTAACAATCATGCAGCACTTCCTATGTCCTACATTTTTTATATCTATTAGTTCATTTAATACTCACAGCAGCTTCATGAGCAGCAGCTCTTACCATCTGCATATTTCAGATGAAGAAATTAAGTCACAGAAAGGTTAATTTACCCAAAGCCACACAGCAAGTAAATGGCAGAACTGGGATTACCTGCTGAATATTAAATTTATAAATTAATACAAACAGACCTGCCTCTGAGAAATGCTCACAAAACTGCCCAACGCCCTTCACATGCAATGCCAATCAGGCAGAGTTTGAATCTTCATATAAGCATTAACTGGAGAAGAGGAAAGTAAGAGGACTGAAGTGTAGAATCAAGGAGAATGGACAGATGGTGTTCCTCATTGTGTGGTTTGTAAGGGATATATGTCCCCTAAAAAAACCACGTTTTAATCAAAATCCCATTTCGTAACAGCAGAATAATCCCTGTTCAATACTGTTTGAAGCTATAGTCGGATCATCTCCCTGGAGATGTGATTTAATCAAGAGTGGTTGTTAAACTGGATTAGGTGACATGTCTCCACCCATTTGGGTGGGCCTTGATAAGTTTCTGGAGTCTTATAAAAGAGGAAACATTTTGGAGAATGAAGGAGATTCAGAGAGAGCAGAGAATCCTGCGGCGCCATGAAGCAGAGTCCATGAGTCAGCGACCTTCGGAGATGAAAAAGGAAAATGTTTCCTGGGGAGCTTCATGAAACCGGAAGCCAGGAGAAGCTAGCAGATGATGTCCTTCCAGCTGAGAGAGAAACTCTGAACTTCATCAGCCTTCTTGAACCAAGGCATCGTTCCCTGGATGGATGCCTTTGATCGGACATGTCTATAGGCTTGTTTTAAATGGAACATTTCCTTGGCCTTAGAACTGTAAACTAGCAACTTATTAAATTCCCCTTTTTAAAAGCCATTCCATTTCTGGTATATTGCATTTCGGCAACTAGCAAACTAGAACACCCATTATAGAGGGGGAAATAATCAGATACTCTCTGATTTTATAACAGTCAATTGGGGATTATTTCTACTCCTCATTTTTGCCCTGAGAAAACTCTCTGTGGCTATCTCTCTTTTTAAAAAATGATAAAACGTGTGAGCAGACATGGGGAAAGAAATGAAGTGCAGAGCTGATCAAATACATGGCAAGGGCTCCTATAATTGATTTTGTGGGGGAAGAAGCTGTAACTATTATAACTATTAAAGTGAGGCTAAACAACATATATGATGCTTGGCCTTCATGATGGATGGCCTGTTAATTCTTCAGAATTTTATCTTAGTTCTCCAGCTATGTCAATAATTACAATCTCCCTGGGGTACATTTTAATTTTCTTTAGGTTCGGATTTACCCTAGGATGTAATGGGTAACTTGTGGGGCCTACCACCCTTTCATGATTTTTTCAGGGGCAAAGAAATGGGCAATAGCTAACTCCATATAGAAAACAAGACAGAGGAATCTGTTAATGCTAGATATGCCATTGTTTTAAGGCAAGTTAGATGGGGCGGGGGTGGGGGGTGAATCTCAAGACCCATAACAAGAATTTCCTTTTGGAGTGTGCACATCTAGATCTCTCACGCACCTAGCCTTCACTCAGGTCGGTACCCTAAAAGAACCAATGAAAAGTGCAGCTCATCGGTCCCTTATTAGCATACCCACAGGGGGAAGGACCCCTCCAAGTCCTTCTAATGCAGGAATCCCAACCTCAGGGTGCTTCTCCTTTGGAGAATGCCCGCTAAGTTCTCACCCCCTTTGCCGTGTACCTTCACTATGCATTAAAGTTCTGAGCTGCACACACTGACTTGTCCTCTAGTTCTTTCCTTTAGGCTGAGTGAAGAACCTTCATGGTGTCAGCTCCTGGTTGAGGTCTCAACTTCTATGAGAATTCCCAGGGCTCCCCGGTATCCAGCAAAGAACTCCCAGGGCTCTCCAGCATCGAGTTCATTAAACTATTTGGCTGTACACATTGACTAGTCCTTGAATTTTTTCTTGTGACTGAGTCAACAACCCTCCTGGTACCAGCCCTTGGTTGAGGTCCCAGTTTCTCCGGAAACTCCTGGGCTGTCTGGCATCAGCTTGGTGACCGCGAAGGGACATGATAGCACCTCCCACAGGTAAGAGAATTGCTCATTGTCTTTGTTCTTTTCTCTTCTCCAGACACAGCACATAATCTCAGCCCATTTGTTTGAACATGGTCCCCACCCCTGGGAGGGTGATGGAAGATGAGCTCCTCATACCGTGCAAATTCAAAGGCCAAATGAGTGAGGGTTAACATCATTCTTTGAGGCTTGACTGGAGGAGCTGTGAGTCATGCAGTAGTTCGTTGGCCTTTCTGTGTGCTATGCCTGAGTCTCCCTTGCTTCAACACCTTCACACTCTAAGATAAATTAGTATTTCTAGTCTCAGAAAAAGAAGGAAAAAAAACCTAAGTGGGGTTTGAAGGCTTGAATTTGCTGGACATTAGTGGATAGAAACCGCCCCTGGAATTTCCTTAGGGCTGCCTCAGGATAAGGGCAGGGACCTTTTCTGATTGTCTGGGTCACATCTCTAAGTGAAACAGATCTAACAATTACAATGGGTTAAGAACTCTCAAGTCCCACCACCCTCATTTAAAACTTTTAAATCAAAGTTTAACAAACTAGGCCTCATTCATTCTTTCTGCCCTCAGGACCTCTTAAAGTCTTGTCCAAATGTAAATGAACCAGTTAAAAGGGAAAGGGTTTGATGCAGAAAGATGGGGGTGGTGTGGGCTTAGTTTACAATTTCAAGTCAAAGTACAAGGAAATTTTTCCATTAGCTTGTGGGGCCCCTCTGTCCCACTCATTATTTGGGGAGAGACTCAGCTGCCTGTGGTGATCCCAGGACAAAATATTTTTACTCCAGGTCTTAAATGTTACATTTACAAGGCTTAGATGACTCTCTCACAGTAATTGGATGTTAGGTGCCTCCTACTTTGCCAATGGGATCCCCAGTCTGGTCAGGGACCTAATTTAGAATTCACATGGCATCAGACTTCGGCCCTAGTCCTTCCATACCATCTGGAGAACTACCCAGTTACCTTTAGAGACTCCCTTCAGGGACAAGTTCCCCTGCCTGTGTTGAAGATTTTCTGATCCTGGACTCACCTTCTTACAAGCCCTGGGACTCCCGGGCAAGGGTAGCTGTCTGGGGATGTCCAGAGATTGCATCGCCTGGCTGGTAAAACCAACCAGGATTCTGGGTCTAGGATGGGGCTCAAGGCTTCAGTGTTCTGTAGAAAGACTTCCGTGAAGATTCCCACTTCTCCTCAATACCCCTTCCTTTTCTATCTTTCTTTTTCTCACCCTCATAGGCAGATACACAACCAGCAAAACAGCAAAATATGAGTAATTGTCCTTTGCCTACCGACTCTCCCCTTGGATACTTCCTGAAACAATGGGACATTTTTCAACTAGATGGCCTAAAGACAAAACAATTAGTCTTCATCTGCAACATGTCCTGGCCCCAATATAAATGAATCTTATGACTGATTTAGCCCAATGTAAATAAAAGCTAGGGCATTTTTCAGAAGACCTGGGCAAGTTTGCCAAAGGATCTCTGTCCCTTCCACTCTTGTTTGATCTAACCTGGGTTTGGGTGGAGGGGGTCTATATCATATCCACCAGCTGTACCTCAGGGAAAAACTCCATTTATGGGCACAAGCACAAGCCCATGCAGATAATCTAGCAGTAGCTCAGCCAAACCAGTGTCCAGTAGGAGCTACTGCATTTCTAATAATGACCCCTATTGGAACTACCAATGAAGACAGGCAGATTTAAAACGCCAAGACCATATGATCACCTGTCTTCTAGCAGGAATGAAAAAATTGTACCATTAAACCAGTAAACCAGTAAATAATAAAATTAAAGGGTAATCCAGGGAAAAGATGACAACCCTGCTTTATTCCAAGGATGCTTGGTAGAAGCCTTGAAGAAATATACCAGCATAGACTCCAACTATGGGGAAGGGTAGTGTGCTGGTTTGAAGATACTATGTACCCCAGAAAAAGCCATGTCCTTTAATCCTCATTCAGTACTGGTGGGTGGGACCCTTTTATTGTTTCCATGCAGATGTCCCCACCCAATTGCAGGTGGTAACTTTTGATTAAATGGTGTTCTAGTTTGCTAGCTGCTGGATTGTAATATACCTGAAACACAATGGTTTATTTAATAAGTTGCAAGTTAACAGTTTTTAGCCTGTGGAAATGTCCCAATTAAAGCAAGTCTATAGAAATGTCCAATCTAAGGCATCCAGGGAAAGATATCTTGATTCAAGAAGGCTGATGAAGTTCAGGGTTTCTCTCTCAAGTGGAAAGGCACATGGCGGACACAGTTAGGGTTTTTCTCTTGGTTGGAGGGCACATGGCAAACTGTGTCATCTGCTAGCTTCCTCTCCAACTCCCCAGGAGGTGTTTTCCTTCTTCAGCTCCAATGGCCATGGCTCTGTTTCATGGTTCTGCAGCTTTCTGTTGTCTTTCTCTGCTCTCCAAATCTCCCGCTTTCTCCAAAATGTTTCCTCTTTTATAGAATTCCAGTAAAGTAATCAAGACCCACCTAGAATGGGTGGAGACATGTCTCCACCTAATCCAGTTTAACACTCTTGACAGAGTCACCTCTCTAGGAAGATGCTCTAATTAAAGTTTCAAACACACAGTGCTGAACAGGGTTTAGAAGAAACAGCTGCCTTTACAAAATGGGATTAGGATTAAAACATGGCTTTTCTAGGGTACATGCATCCTTTCAAACTAGCACAGATGGTTTCCATGGAGATGTGTCTCCATCATTCAAGGTGAGGCTGCTTACTGCAACCGTTTAAGAGGGAACCATTTTGAAAAAGCTTTAGAGCAACCAGAACCAACAGAGTTCACACAGCCAGAGACCTTGGAAATGAAGAAGGAAAATGCCTCACGGAAGCTTCATGAAATAAGAAGCCAGGAGAGAAAGCTAGCAGATGTTACCATATGCCCTCCCTGCTGAGAGCAAAACTCCGAACTTCATCAGCCATTTTTGAGTGAAGGTAACCTCTTGATGGTGTCTTTATTTGGACATTTTCACAGCCTTAGAACTGTAAACTTGCAATTTAATAAACTTCCTTTTTAAAAAACTATTCTGTTGCATTCCAGCAGCTTTTGCAAACTAGAACAAGCAGATTTTATTAAGTACTCACTGTATTTGCCAATCATATTTGGGTTTCATATCCCTTTAGTCAAACACTAGATCCTAAGACAGAGCTAAAGAACTAGAGAAGGTCCAGCAGGATCAGTAACAGGACAAGAGACAGGCTCTTTTAACAGCAATCCCTGTAAGTACCATTCTGTGCTCTCAGGGTAACCCCAAATGCCAAACAGGGCAGAAAGGCAGCTGTTTCAAATGTGGGAAGCTGGGACTTTGGAGCAAAGAGTGTTGTGCCCTGGATGAGACACTGGGAACTTGTTCTTGATGCAAAAAAGAAGGCAACTGGAAAAGAGACTGTTCCCAGCTCTGAAGGGAGAAGGGGGGAGATCTTAAACCAGTGATGGCCTTGAGTGAGGATTAAAAGGACTGAGGGCACAACCAGTGTGCTGGTTTGAAAGGAAGTATGCCCCCTAAGAAAAGCCATGTTTTAATATAAATCCCATTTCATAAAGGTAGAATAATTTCTATTCAATACTGTATGTTTGAAACTGTGATTGGATCATCTCCCTGGTTGATGTGATTTAGTTAAGAATGGTTGTTAAACTGGATTAGGGGGTGACATGTCTCCACCCATTTGAGTGGGTCTTGATTAGTTTCTGAAGTCCTATAAAAGAGGAAACATTTTGGAGAATGAGAAATTCAGAGAGAGTGACACTA
>PVIY010059764.1:0-11905 GCA_004026745.1 Myrmecophaga tridactyla
GGAGGAGGGCATGGGAGTACGGAAGACAGTGGGGAAGCATGGGAGGGTGGGGAGGAGGGCATGGGAGTACGGAAGACAGTGGGGAAGCATGGGAGGGTGGGGAGGAGGGCATGGGAGTACGGAAGACAGTGGGGAAGCAGGCTTTACACCTTTATAGAGACCTTACCGATCCACAGCTTCTTGTTTATCATGGTCAAAATCTTGTACCATTTGTCTCATTTGATTACATAAATCTTGATTTGTATTCCTGAGTTTTTCTTCAGTTTCTTTAAGTTCCTAGATACAAAAGAATAAATTATTTAGAGGAACTAAACATCATTTTAGTTGATTAATCTAACTTTTTTTTTGCATCCTCTGTGCTTTTGCTTATCTCTCCCATCTAGCATTATTTGACACAACATTTTCATACATCTACAAAAGAAAACAATCTTTTCGCACCTTGGTAGAGCATAGATTCACTACCTGTACACATGCTACCTGGTAAGAGTAAAAGTTAAAATTCCGTATGAAAGGAAAACATTTAACCAGAGAAGTACTGGCTAACTAATGCCTTAAAGTATGTCTTGGAAATCAGTAATCTTCAGCAATGATCTAGATAAGCAAGACTTTATTTTTCGGTCGAGCACTAGCCAAGGAGGAAAGAATACCTAAAGAAGCAGGAAACTGGAATTATACTAACTGGGAAGAGAGAAATGTGGCAAAATAAAGTTTCAGTGGCTGAGAGATTTCAAACAGAGTCAAGAGGTTGTTCTGGAGGTTTTTCTTAAGCATTATAAAGATATCCCCTTTTTAGTTTATGGTGTATTAGAGTGGCTGGAGGGAAGTACCTGAAACTGTTGCAGTTTCCTCGATCAGTAGCCTTGATTCTTGAAGATGATTGCATAATTATATAGCTTTTACAATGTGACCATGTGACAGTGTAAACCTTGTGGCTGACATTCCTTTTGTCAAGGGCATGGACAAATGAGTAAAAAAACTAGGACAAAAAATAAATAATGGATGGGGGGGTGATAAGGGGCAAAAAAAAAGTGGGTAGATTACAATATCAGTGGTCAATGAGAGGAAGGAATAAAGGGATATGGGATTCTTTCTTTTTCTTTCTCTGGAGTGATGCAAATGTTCTAAAAATGATCATGGTGATGACTACACAACTATGTGATGATATTGTGAGCCACTGATTGTATACGTTGGATAGACTGTATGGCGCATGAAGATATCTCAATAAAGGTTACTTTTTTAAAAGTCTATCATAGCCTTAGTATTTGATGAATCCATGAAAATGCTCATAAAATACAGGAATTTTTTTAATCACCTGATTTTGTTGTTGTAAAACTTGAATTTCATTTTTAAGTTGCAGAATATCATCTTTGACAATCATATCAGAAGTAGAAGAGTCAGGCCATAATTGATTAGTTGGTTTTGCTGAAGTATCTCTTTTAGTCTAAATATTAAAAAGAAGTTAAAAGTTTTTCAGATTTTTTTAAAAACTGCAATTATTCATTGTGAAATAATTTCATATTTAAGGAAGAAAAGACAAAAACAATACAAATAATTTCCATATACCTCTCACCTATCTTTCTCAAATACAACCTCAGTACAATGATCAAAACCAGGAAATAAACACTGATGCAATACTACTAACTAATGTACAATTTTTATCAAAACTTCTATAATTTTTCTCTAATATTGTTTCCTGTTGCAGGATCCTATCTATGATCCCACACTACATTTAACTGTCATTAGTCTCATTAGCCTCTTCCAATCCAGGCCAGTTTCTGTCTCTGACTTTCAAAACCAAGATATTTTTAAAGAAAACTAGTCAGTTATGGTGTAGGATCGCCCTCAATCTGTTTTTTTCTGATGTTACTTCATTATTAAATTCAGGTTATGCATTTTTGACATGAATGCCACTAAAAAGTGATGCTGTGTCCTTTCAGTACATGTCCTGTGCAGTTATCAAGAAATTTAATATTGACATATAGCTTACAGCAAATATTCCAATTTTTTCATCTATCCTAATAATGTCCTTTTAAGCCTTTTCTCCTCCCATTCTTAGGGTCTGTCCAGGATCATATATTGCACTTGTCATTGTCTCTTTAGTTGTTCTTCATCTGTTTTTAAAACTGTGGGAACATACATACAACATAAACTTTCCCTCCGCAACCACTCCCAAACACACCATTCAGTGGGATTAATCACATTCACGGTGTTGCAGTGCCCTCACCTTCTTCCAGTACTATAAATTTCTCATCTCCCCAAACACAAGTCTGACACCCATTATGCATCAACTCCTCAACCCCCCCAATCCCTGGCCCAGCAACCTGCACTCTACTTTCTATTCTATGAGCTTGCATATTCTCCACTATTTTTTCTTTGTGGCAACCACAGTGCTTAAATTTAACATTCTAAATAATTAACAATCTTGTTTGCTTTCATACCAACTTAATTTCAACAGTATATACAAATTATGTTCCTATTTCCCTCTGTCCTACAATGTAGGTCTTGCCACAAATTACATGTTTATACATTATGAGTCCAAAACCCTTGATTTATCATTACGTTTTAAGCATTTGCCTTTTTAGAACCTTTAGTAAGTAAACACTGGCGTTACAAACCAAAAGTACTATAGCACTGGCATTTCTATTAACCCAGGGCATAACTCTTACCAGATATCTTTATTTATTCATATCGCTACAACCTACTGTCTATCCTATACAATTCTTGGTTGGTAATTTTTTGCATTCAGCCCTTTAAATATGTCAATCTACTGCCTTCTTGCCTTCATGGTTTCTGATGGGAAATAGGCACTTAATCTTATCGAGGGTCCCTTGTAGGTGACATGTTGCTTCTCTATTAACAGCTTTTAAAATTCTCTATCTTTAGCGTTTGGCAGTTTGATTATACTACGTGCAGCGTGAATTTGAGTTTATCCTGTTTGGAGTTTCTTGGATGTGTATATTTCATGTCTTTCATTAAATTTGGGACATTTTCAGCCACTGTTATTTGAATATTTTCTCTGCCCTTTTCTCCTTTTTTTCCTTCTGGGATTCTCACAATAATTACATTAATATGCTTAATGGTATTCCACAGGTTTCTTAAGCTTTCTCACTTTTCTTCATTCCTCCTTCTTTCTGTTCCTCTAACTGGATGATTTCAAAATTGTTTTATCTTCAGGTTCAATTATTCATGCTTCTGCCAGCTCCAATCTGCTATTGAACTCCCCTAGGGAATTTTTAATTTCTGTTACTGAAGTTCAGCAATGTCTGAGTTCTTTTCATAATTTCCATCTCTCTCTTAGATGGATAGATATGTTCATCTAATATTTTCCTGATTTCCTTTAGTTCTTTGTCCATGTTTTCCTTTAGCTATTTGAGAATATTTACATCTATTTTTTTTAAAGTCTTTGTCCAGTATGTCCCAGGTTTAGTCCCCATCATCGATGATTTCTAATACCTTAATCTTTTCCTTTGCCTGAGCCACTGCTTCCTATTTCTTTGTTTGTTTTGTAATTTTCTATTGAAAACCCCATATTTTCATATTTTAATGTGCTACTGCAGAAATTTAGACTCGGAGACATCTATTCCCTAAGCTTGTCTCTAGCTAATATTATGACAGCACTTTCCTTGAATGCCAGGAGCTAACAAAAAAAAGAGAGAAAAGGAAAAAAACACTTTTCCCAATCTCTGCAGACTGACCTGTGGGAGTGCTCTCCTTCAGAGCTCATTCATACAAATTAGAAATAAATCCAGTGCCAAGATTCATTCTCCTCATCAGGGGAAGAGAAGGTATGTTTGGGGTATCAGCCAACTTCCATCAGTTGAAAAGAATGCCAGGTATTATCTTTCCCTTTTTCATTTTATCTTTGCCCAGGAGCTATTTCACTAATCCCATCAGAAGAGAGATAAGATAAAAATATCTACTCAGTTAGCTTTTCTCCAGATTTGGGATCCAAATGAGGCTCTTAAGGATTTTGTTAACTCACAATAACAGCTTTCATTTCCGTCCTTGGCCTCCATTTTTTAAGTTCATGGTATTTATTTGTGCTTCTTTCCAGTTAAGTTGCTACTAATGATTTTTTTTCAGACTATATGTTTTAGTTTGTTTCAATTTGTACTTCTGCTAATGTACTAATGAGTTTTTAACTGTGATAAAAGTAATAGTCATACAAGGACTAGATGAGCCTTGTTAGCATAATACCCTTGTGAGTACTTTCAAAAGAGAAGTATCACTTGAATGTCATAAAATGTATTTCTTAAAAGTGGAATACTGAAGATTTTTATTTTCAAGAAAACAAGAAATTTAACCCAGCAATTCTCAGGGTATATCCCTGGTCTCTATGCCTGAAAAGATTATAGTTAGAATCCTGAACTGGCTATTGAACACTCCCTTTCATGTGTCTTTGGTATTAGAATATGGCTTGAACCACAATTTGTGGTAAAGTAATGATTTTCATTCAGTTATCAGACACAGAAAAGCCTCTGTGTTTTGTTATGTCCACAACAAATTCAGTGTTGATGTCGGCTCTGACTGCTAATAAGCCAGACTGGTTTTCCCAAGGCCTTTACCACATTCTACCTCAATGGACCAGTGAGTCAATCAGAATGAATGGCATAGAATTTGGTCCACTCCCAATCACTGCATAGTACTATGTACAGGCAGTCCTGAATTTTATTACATGTAATCCTAAAAGGGTCATAAAGTAGCATATTCTGATTTTGTACCAAAACAATTTTAATTGTAAATAAGATTTCTGCGGGAGAACTCAGCTTTAAATAAATCACTGCTATGAACAGTTTTACAATATAAAAGTATAAATCTATAACTCTAATAACTTTAAATTGTTCTATATAAGACAGATAAAAACAAACACAAAATAAACTAAAGGGTATGCATAAAGCGATAAATATAACTGTATCTTTAAGCTCTTCCTAAAAGAAATATACCAAATAGACTAATATAATATATATTTTTGCTGGTCCTCTTAATACTTTAAAAGGTTTTAAGGGGGAGGATTTGAAGGCCCAGTTCTCTCTAAAAACACATCAAAGGAAGTTTGAATCGATGTGTTCTTTCTTTTAATACATCTCCCTGTGGCAACCTGAGAAGTTCAAAATCATCTCACTGTCCTCAGAACTGGATGCAAGCTATGATTATTCTTGATAGAAATAGATGTTAAGAGAGCTAAATGTTAGTGGCCTAATTCAAGATTTCAGAAAGGTCAAATTTGTGTAATCTAGACTTTAATTCATATGCCCTGCTCTCTATTCACACCAGCTTATTTGCTATATCCTTTCATATACTTTCATCAAGACTGAACTCTTTTTTTTCCTACCTTCTCTCCCTGGATTTGTGCTCCAGGACAGAGATCAAATGTCCCCTCCTTAAAGGCCGCCTTACCAAGTTACTCCATCTCGAGCACTTTGTTCATAACTAGTATCCTCCTTATTACAAAAAGTTGTAATGTTCATCATCTTAGAGATGGGTACTGTTGAATATGGTAGCCAATAACCCTTTGTGGTAACTAAGCACATGATATGTGGCTAGTCAAACTTAAATGTGCTCTAAAGTAAAGTACATGCCAGATTTCAAATACTTAGTATCAAAAAATAAAAAGTAAACCGGGCGGGCCACAGTGGCTCAGCAGGTAAGAATGCTTGCCTGCTGTGCCCGAGGACCCGGGTTCGTTTCCTGTTGCCTGCCCATGTAAAAAATAAATAAATAAAAAATAAAAAGTAAACCATCTCAAGGATAGTTTTTTATATTGACTACATGTTAAAATTATAAAATGTAGCATATACTGCATTTAAAATACATTATTAAAATTAATTTCACTTGTTACCTTGTATTTTAATAGGATTGGGAGAAAAATTAAAATTACGCATGTGGTTTATATTATATGTGTATTGGGCAGTGCTCTGTTAGATTCTAAGTTCCTTCAAGGAATGGCCATTGTTTCTTCATTGAATCCCACAAGACCTTGTACAGAGTAGCTTTTCAAAATAAACAAAAAGTTTAATGATGATTTTGTTCTTCCTCCACAGACCTCCCAAACATGCTTTCTACCTTAGAGATCAAATAAAAAGCACCATCAGAAAAGATGTGGGAAGTTAGAGGCAAAGGCAGTTTACAAGGATTCATAGGCTAATTATATGACTATGAACTTGAGAGTTTATTTAAAAAACATTTGCTATACTTCCTCTCTTTCTCCCCCATTTAGGAAGTGGATTAAAAAATGCACTAATTCATTAAATATTTACTGAGAAAATACGCAGAGAATGTCATAAAATATGACAATATCCCTAGGAAATCCTATACAGTAAGTTAAGGAGAATAGACATAATCAGGAAGGGTTGAAGTAACATTTCAAGAAAAACCTGAGTTAAGATGTAGGCTGCTAAGAAATCACTGTGGCAAAAGAATAGCTAGACAAAAAGAGTATTCAAAGATGGGACAGCTCCCTTTTATCTACTGATTAACTAGATGGTAGAGGCAAAGAGGAGGGTTATAGAGACCACACGAGGCACAGGCTACCATCAATTGCCATATGTGGGCAAGCGTATGCATGCAGCAAGTGCCAGTAGTAGCTTCATCATAGAACAAAGAAAGCGTTAAGATACTTAAATTAAGGTCCAGACTCAAATCCGTGTTCCTATGCTCTTAAATCTTAGGCCACTCTAACCAAGATGCTTAAATTAATCAGCTCTAATCTAACACAGGTTTAGACATAAATTTCCATTCACTCCCCTTTTATCAAACATATAGAAAAAATTTAAACAGCTAGATTTAAAGATATTAAATGTGGTGCTAGTTGGTGTGGAGTGGAGGTGTCTCTCTCATTTGGTTTTTAAATTAAAATCAATGTTGTACTCATCAAATAATCATAAGCAGGAACAGGTTGGACAAAATTTTAACAGCAAAAGTATATCAATATTTCTGTAAAGTAAATCAGCCACAATTAAAATTCCATTATAATAGGCACCATAGAACATCTTACATATTTTGTTTTAGTAAGATTAAATGAAAACAATTTCTAATTAAAAGGGTCAGGAGATAAAATAGTACTAAAGTAGGAAGTAAAAAATTATTCCAGCACAGGAGGACAGGAATTACTCTCTATGCTGATTTTTGCCTTTCCCTCCCTTTCATAGTTAGTAGGTCTCTTATGTATTGCTTTGTATTGGGAGTAGAGACATGTTAGCATTTGGGACATAAGGGTGAAAAGGGCAGCAGTTAAGGTAAGGCAGCCCTCCAGATCTGTGATAGCAAGACCTGGTAGAAGTATCCTTGGCCTATTTATTAGTCATGTGTTCTAGTTTCAATTTGCCTAAGTTGACTCTGAAATATCAGAAGGGTCACAAATTCCCTCAGCCTCATTTTCCTCACCCATAAATTGAGGCGGCTAATTGAAGAATACAAAGGTAGATTTCAACTGTATAAGTATATATACTTAGACATCTCAATCTGATTATGTTCCTTTCCTACTTGCACTATCACCACTACACAATTAATTTCCTTTTATAGAATGACTTTTGTTATAAGAACATAGGCTGGAGAAAGACAAAATGCTAAAAGGTTTCACTGTGGAGATTTTAACTAGATTTCCGAGCACTGTTGCACAGGCCAATCTTGGGAAGATGTTGAGAACTTACTACACAGAATTCTTCCTTGCCATTGTTGTAAAGGAATTTGACCTAATTGGCAACTCATTTTCTCAGTGCCAAGAGTAACCAGAAAATACATTCCATTAAGTGGCATCTCTTTCTTTAAATTTTACTTCTAAAAAAAGTTAAATAAACCTCTGAAAGTCAAAGGTTTATTTTAAATGTGAAAAACATAAAAGATAAAACCTTGTAAGAATGGCTTTTTAACTCTATACACTCTACAAACCCCTACCTCGATGATTTTTTCATCCTTCTCCACTTGTTGGAGATCTTCAATTTTTTTATGACAATCTTTGAGATCGTTTTGTAACTGAGAAACCAGCTGTCGCTTCACCGAGTTGCTACCCAGCAAACGTTGCACTTCAGCTTTTAGCTTGCGAATTATCTCGTCTTTGGAAAGCTCTTCATTTTGATCTTCTGGTTTCAAGATGCTAACAGAGAAATTGATTTTTAAGATTAAATTTAGTAGCAAATCAAGTGTGATTATTTTGTAAAAGCTATTAAGCATAGCAGGGACCTTTCTGAATTTGTGTGACCTGGTACAACTATATACCTGCATTTCCAAAAATTTTAAGCTTTGTTATACACAAAAATACATTTGTCATGTACCCATATAGAGAAATAACTTCATTCATAGGAAGACCATTCCCAAGCTCGACCCCACTATAAGAAGTTCAGCCATGTGAATTTCAACATGACTTGCATTTTCGTTTTTGATAAATTACATGCTGTATATGTATGTCCTTTATGACTCCAAGACAAACAAAACAAAAATACAAAGAGATGTTTGAAAAACAGAGAGAAAAACAAAAGAAAATGAGAGAAACAGTCTAAGAAATCCAACACTTGAGTAACAGGACACTTAAGGATAGGACACAGAGGATGAAAGGGAAGAAATCATTAAAGCAATAACTCAAGAAAAATTCCTAGAACTAAAGGACAAATAAAAACCTTACATTTACTTTTCCCCCAAATTTCACCAAAATGGGAGTAAAAAGATGTATTTAGGGAGGCACACACCTACAAAAATGGGAGAAAGGGATAAGCAACAAACTCCTGGAAGGTGGAATGCAAGTGCATGGGTGGTAACTGGCTTAGCAGATTTGAGAAAGCCAAATCCTAAGCCCGGATGCCTCAGGAAAGCCAAGAAACATTGCAGTTTACACACAGGAATCTCCCAAAGGCCCAGGAATGGCCGCATCTGCTACCTCGGCAACTATGGGGGAAAGGAGAAGAAGCTTAAATAAGGAAGAGTGAGTAAAAATCTGTAGAAGCAGCAGTTCTTTCCTCACTCTCCCAAAAGAGAGGAGGCTTCTTGTTTGGAGAGGGACAGACGGAGGGTGTCTGGACTGGGACATGCCAGGTGCAGTGGAGGATGGTGGAACCTTGGTAAGGACAGACAAACAGACCAAATATCAAGGCCCAAGGCCCCCAGAATGTATGATCAGGTATTTCAGTTAATCCTGGCAATACTGCAAGTGAGACTTGATGACCCCCAGTTTGTAGAAAAGAAAACTGAGCCTCGGAGAGGCAGCCAGGCCTTCTTGCTCTTTTTCTCAGATAAGATAAGGTGAAAGGTAAGATAAGGCAAGAAGAAAGATAGAAAGTTACTGACATTGGGGTTCCTAACCAATAATTACTTCCTAATCAATAATTACTTCCTCCCTAACCAATAATTACTTTCTCCCTAACCAATAATTACTTTCTAACCAATAATTACTGTATCTCTTTCAACTTACTAATACATCACACTGGATAGATATCTGAGCAACAGGGAAAATACATAAATAAAAACCACACTAATTTAAACACAACTTTAGCGTCAATTAATTTCAAAAATGGGATGAAAATTTCAGCTTCTTGCCACAATGATGTAACAAGAACTGAATTTATTTTCTCACCTTAAACACTGAGAAACCAATAAAATGTATGAAACAATGATTTTCAGTCATTAAACATCAGGCAGCACAGTACAATGATCCCTGAGCAAAAGGAAGCAAACAAGGAGAGTCCCACAAGGATCCCAGGGAGGGGTAACTCAAACAGCCTGGATCTATGAGTTGCAGAGGAAGAGTTCAGAGTTTGGGGAGAGTAAAGGAGTTAGAATTTGAGGAGAGAAATACCGGAGAGGAGGAAGTTGCACAGAGCATGAGCTCCGTGTATGCCTGTGAGCACATCACCTCGAGGCTGGAGAAAGAACCACAGGTAAGGAATAGGGCTGGGAAGGCAAATCTGGTCCTTGTCCCTCCATCATGGCAAGAAGTAGAAATTGTATTCCATTTTTGAAATTCAGATCAGATTTAGAATTCTTAGAACTCAATAAGAAGACAAACAATCCAATCCCCCCTCCAAAAAAAAAATTGGTCCAAGTATTTCAACAGATGCTTCATCCAATAATACATGCAAATGGCAAATAAGCGCATGAAAAAAAGGAAAAGGAAAACAAAGTACATCAAAAGGTGCTTAATATCATTATCCATTAGAAAGAAAAACTAAAAACACATTGAGATATCACTACACATGCGAAAGGATGTCTAAGATTTAAAAAACTAATAATAACACCAAATTTTCTCAATGATGCAGAACAACTAGAACTCTCATATGTTGCTGTAAATGCAAGAGTATGAATATTCTGGAAAAGAGCTTTTATAATACTGATTTCTAAGTAGAGCTCCTCTAATATAAAAGAGGAAACAATTTAGAGCATAAGTGGAAAGGAAGGGGTTAAAATAATTTCCATTAGTATATAACATAATTATATCTGGGAAAAAAAAACAAAAGATGGAAAAGTTATTATAAGCAAGAAGGGAATTTAGAAAAGCAATAGGTCATAACATAACACTACATACAAAATTCATATATATAAACAATAGTGAGACAGAAATAATAATGGAAAAGAATATCACTTACTTTTGCAAAAATAAAAAACTTAAACATCAATTTAACAAGTAATGTGCAAAACCTAAGTGAGGGAAATGTCAAAACACTCTTGGAAGACACAAAACAGATTTAAGCAAATGGAAAAATATGTCCTTGGACAAAAGATTAAACATCATAATAATGTTAATTCTCGCTAGGTTAATGTATATATTTAATGCAATCCTAATAAAAATATTACCAAGATTTTTTTTCCTGGAATAAGATGAGTTAATCATAAAATTCCTTTGGAAGGGCGGCTGCCGTGGCTCAACAGGCAGAGCTCCGACCTGCCGTGCTGGAGGTCTGGAGTTCGATCCCTGGTGCCTCCTGCCCATATGCAAATTAAAAAAAAAAAAAATCCTTTGGAAGAATAAAGAAGCAAGAATAACCAGGAAAATGCTAATAAGAATAGCAATTCCAGAGTGTTGGAAAAACTGATAGATGAGATAAAGACAATAAAACATTTACAACACAGCATAGGAAAATAGCTTCATGACCCTGAAGTAAGGAAAGCTTTTGTAAATGGAACATAAAAAACACTAAACATGAAGATTGATAAAATTGACAAAATTAAAGTCAAGAACTTCTGTTCATCAAGAGATACTTTAAGGGGGTGAAAATGCAAGCCACAGAGTGAGAGAAGACAGTTGCAATTCACATAACCATTGTGCTGGTTTGAAAAGAAGTATGCCCCCTAAGAAAAGCCATGTTTTAATCAAAATATCATTTCGTAAAGATAGAATAATCTCTATTCAATACTGTATGTTTGAGACTGTGATTGGATCATCTCCCTGGTTGATGTGATTTAGTCAAGAGTGGTTGTTAAATTGGATTAAGGGATGACATGTCTCTACCCATTTGAGTGGGTCTTGATTAGTTTCTGAAGTCCTATAAAAGAGGAAACATTTTGGAGAATGAGAGATTCAGAGAGAGTGACACTATGAAGCAGAGAGTCCACCAGCCAGCGGCCTTTGGAGATAAAGAAGGAAGACACCTCCCGGGGAGCTTCTTGAAACCAGAAGCCAGGAGAGAAAGTTAGCAGATGATGCCGTATTCACCATGTGCCCTTCCAGCCGAGAGAGAAGCCCTGACTGTGTTTGCCATGTGCCTTCTCACTTGAGAGAGAAACCCTGAACTTCATCGGCCTTCTTGAACCAAGGTATCTTTCCCTGGATGCCTTTGATTGGACATTTCTTTAGACTTGTTTTAACTGGGACATTTTCTCGGCCTTAGAACTGTAAACTAGCAACTCATTAAATTCCCCCTTTTAAAAGCCATTCCATTTCTGGTATATTGCATTCCGGCAGCTATCAAACTAGAACAGC
>PVIY010059765.1:0-11902 GCA_004026745.1 Myrmecophaga tridactyla
TGAAATGTTAAATCCAGTAGACTTGATGCTTGATGATGATTGTATAAATATATAGCTTTTATTATGTGACCATGTGATTGTAAAAACCTTATGACTGACACTCCCTTTATTCAGTGTATGGGCAGAGAAGTAATAACATAAAGACAAAAATAAATAAATAATAGGGGGATCAGGGGAATAGGATGTTCTGGATGTTCTTTTTTATTTTATTTTGTTTTTTGTGTAATTAAAATGTTTTAAAATTGTTAGTGTGATGAATGCACAACCATATGATGATACTGTGAACCACTGATTGCACACTTTGGATGGATTATATGGGGTGTGAATATATCTCACTAAAATTACATTTTTAAAAAAATGTGAGGCAGAGAATGGAAGTAGACAGAATCACATGAATATTCTAGAGCTGCTGGAGCTTGTCTGAGGGGAGCTTGAAAGAGTAGCTTAACTTTTTAGAGATTGGGAAATTAAAAGAGGGTGATTCAGAAACAGAAGCACCTTAGTTCCAATCTAACTTTACTAGTTGTTAGTTGCGTTACCTCTGAGCAGTAACTTCATCTTCCTGAACATTGCTTCCCTCTTCTTTAAAGAGCGGACAAAAATATGTATGGCACAAGGTATTCCAGGAATTCAAAAGTGACATGTAGGCCCATGTAAGACATGTAGGTGTCAGGCCCAAAGGATTGTATTTAAAAGAGCTAGTGTCCAGGTGGGCCATGATGGCTCAGCAGGCAGAGTTCTTGCCTTCCATGCTGGAAGTGGGTACAATTCTGGGTGCCTGTCCATGTGAAAAAAAAAAAAGAGTTAGTTTTCTTCTGCTTAGCTTCTTTTCCATTTAAGGAATATATTCATAGACAAAGGGGTATCAGTGAAGATTTTTAAGCAGAGAAGTGATTTGGAATTTAATAATTAAAAAGTAGGTCTGATAGCATTTCAGATATGAGCAAAATGATTATATGGAATGAGAATGTTTTGAAAACTGTTTAACATTATATCCTCTTGAGACCTATTTTAAATGATACTAACATCAATTTGTTTACTTAAAGTATGCTAAGAATAGCATTTAAACTGTTATTATGCAAACAGTAGGTATAATCTCTAATTATAAAGTAAATTTAGTTTTACTTCCCATTGAAATCTGCTCTATGGGGCTAGTTCTGCCTCATTCCTGGATGAATAATTTGGACAGTTCCTGTGACTTTTTCGGTTTCAATTAGGTGATTCAATTATTTCTCTTGTCATTTCGGATTATAAAACTCAGCCTCACATTTTAATTGTAATTAAATGTATTACAATAAAATGTAATTGTAATTAAAATGTCCAAGCCCATAGAATAGCCCAAAGTTTTGTTTTATAATTGAAGCTTCTTCCCTTCTTCCTTTTTGGGCATGCGGAAAGTCTGCATTTAGGGAAGAAGGGTTAAGATCTGCTTTTACTTCCCCACCTTGTGCTTACATTCCTTCTTACCATCTTGCTAACTGTGGGTTTCAACCATTCTGACTCCAGGCTTGTAGCTGGGAGAAAGAAATAGGGGGAATGGCATATCCACATTCTGAATTCAGCAGAGGTATAAAGCTGACTCTCAAATTCCTTGGTACTTGCACAGGTCCTTCAGAGATGGATCTTGTATATGTAATTCTTCTAATCAGGGCAAACGTTCTCCATATCCCCTCATTTATTCTTTCCTCAGGTTCTGAAAACTCAGCTGTGCTTTCACATTCTCTCTGCTGAGATCTAGATGCCATTTGAAGTGACCTTTGGGAGCAAGACCCTAGATAATCCTATGTTCTTTTTTCCTCACAAGTACTTTGCAGCTGGCCAAAGGAAGCATTAATGCACGTTTTGCCTCAGCAAACTTTGGTTGTGGAGGTTTGCCACCATAGCCACCTCCTTTCCATAAAAACACCTCCTGTGCTAGCCACCACACCATCTCTCACTCTGTAGATATTCCAAGAAGGCGTATGAGTTTGTGCCCAAAACTGCAGGGATACATGTTACATTTCTCAGCAGTCCCATCAAAGCTTCTTTTCTAACACTCAGGTAAGAAAAAGGAATCCTCCCCTGCCCCCAACCCACACCTTTGAGAGGAGGAACTACCTTCATATCAGTAGCTCTCTATGGAAACATGCATTCTCTTTCCAAGCTCTAAATCCTGACCCTCACTGAGGGTAAGGAGTTTAAGAGTCAAGAACTGTTTTTTGGCCACCTCTGGCAATTTTGCATCATGGTCTAGCACGCGGTATATTTTATTTTAGTGCTTCATGTAAACTTTTCTTTTTAGTGTCCTGATATTGTATCTTTAAAAAGAAAAAGAAAGTGGAAGATTTGAATTTAACTAGAGTAAAATGAAATTTTTATATAATTGTAATTCTTATTTTTGTAAAAATATTTGGTCGATTGGTGACTAATATATATATATTTGTATTATTTAGGTGATCTGGAGACACACTTTGCTTGTTCTAACCAAGGGTACCCCCAAAAGAATGAAATAATCAAGTTGTACCTTTCCTCAGATAACTTGGTAAGGTTCAATGATAGTATTATTACTGACACTTCATATTCTTTTTAAGACCCTGTGTAAAACCAATAGAGCAAAACTCTTTTCAAATTCCTTCTACTATTTTCAGACATGGGGAGGAGAAATTTTATATAAATAATAATCTTTTCTATTCCATGTCCACTAAAATCAGGTGAAATATTTCATTGAGCCATTGAGCATTCTGGGTTTTAAAAAAATGCTTCCCTTCGCCTTCATTTTTAAAGATAGCTTATAACTATCTTTGGAACTGATTTGTCCTTTTGAAATTTGACCAGATGTAGCTTGTTAGAGAAAGTTACTTCACATGACCTCAAGAATCTTTTCCTTTTATAACAAGTACCGCATGGCAATTGTCATTTGGGAAATCCTTCGAATTAAATTATGGAGACTTAAAAAGTGCATCAACACGGCAGCACGACAGTGGCTCAGTGGAAGAATTCTCGCCTGCCATACCGGAGACCCGGGTTCGTTTCCTGGTGCCTGCCCATGCAAAAAAAAAAAATACACCAACAAAATAAATAAAAAGTTTTATTAATATAGCCACACAGCGAATGCTAACAAAGACAGGAGTAAATAAAAATGCACAGCATGGCTAAAAATATAGAATAAATATAATAAAAACAAAGGAAAACACCCCATGAGGTTAAATATATTCACCCCAAAGTCTGCTTTGATTTAGTCTCCAGTTCCTTCTTAATATACATTTATTTTAAATTTACAGCTATTATGAAGTGTAAGTCCTTTTAGTCATGATCAACTTTTTTTGAATATGTATTATATATATTATGGAAAAAGAATGGGCTTTGGAGGAAGACAGAGCTGCACAGTGGTGTTCAAACCTTGGTCCTGCCACTTATGCTCATGTACCCTGGGGCAGGTTACCCAATGTCTGTGACTTTAAGGTTTATCCTCTTAAAAAGGCTAGTTTAGTCATTCGAGTAGTGGTATTAGCAGTAATGATAACTAACATATTTTAAGTACATATATCAGGTATTGTTCAAAGTGCTTTATGTTCATTAGGACGTTTAATCTTTACGTTTATTCTTTTGTGAGATAAGTACTATTGTTTCTTCCCTAACAACTCTTTAAAATCACAATTCCTCTCCCAAACCCCTGTATTCCCTATCTCCCTTCCCTACTTTATTCTTATAATTTATTCTATATTTATACATACATACATCCAGTCTGTCTCTCTGCCAACCCCCATTAGAATATAAGTTCCATGAGAGTGAGTAATTTCTGTCTGCTTTGTTCACTTCTGTATCCTTAGCACCTATAACACTGCCTGATTCATTGTACATAAATATTTTTGGCATGGATGTGTTTCTCTACTTTATAGATAGGTAACTGATGCTCAGATAGGTAACTTGTCCCAAGTGGTCTTAGCCACTTGGAGTACTAAATGAGATAAAGCACTTAGTATATGCCTCATGTTGGTTTTCAATAAAGATCACCATTTATTTTCACGTACCTTCTCAAAACTGGAAAAGCATCCATTAAAAGGCAGTAAAATGAATTTTGCCTTATACGTCTGCTTCCTTTTTTTCTTAGATACAAAATAATTTTAATAAAATAAGAATTTCTATATGTGATAGAACATGGTTTTGATTCTATGATTATTAAACATTGTAACTTTATTCCTATTTCTCTGACAGAAAAGATATTATAATGATTGAATTGAAAGTCATTTAAATACTAGCATAATAGGTTACTCAGTTCTGAATGTATACTTTTTAAAATAGATTTTTTCCTAGCTATAACTGGAATTGCTAAAATATTAGTCTTTAGCAGCATCTACTTTTCATGATTTCTCCTCACTTTTAGATTAATGTAATATGCTTCTCTCCACTAAATTAATTGTCATTACTTGTTTTTCCTCTCTCCTAAAGAAAATCCAGTGTTTTTTCCAAACTGAAAGTGAGATTACGTCAAAAGAAATTTTCAGCGTGTTCACATCAGGAGGACTTGCTCCCAGTTTGGAAATCATAAATAGTACATATACTGGCATCTTCCACTTTAATTTAACTTTGGTAATTACATTTTATTTTATTTTGTGATATATTAATAAGGAGCATACTCTCCCTTATAGGCTGTGTTTAAGTAGCTAGTTCAGTAATATTATGCCCATATATGTTTTAAACCCAATAATACAGTGTTTTGCTTTAAAGTCATATATCTTTCAAGTAAATTAAGAGAAAACAAGAAATATACATAGGATTTTTTTTACTGCTTACCTACATATTTACTATTTCCACTACTATTCCTTCCTTTCTGTAGATACAGGTTGCTATCTGGTGTCATTTTTCTTCAGCCTGAAGGATTTCTTTTAGCATTTCGTATTGTGAAGTTGTGCTAGCAATGAATTTTCTGTTTTGTTTTTATATGCTTGAAAATGTCTTTATATTACTATCATTTTTTAAAACAGCTCTATTCAGATATAATTCACATACCATACAATTTACCCAATTAAAGTGTTACAATTCATTGTTTTTTGGTATAATCACAGATGGTTGTGCAACCATTACTACAATCGATTTAGAATATTCTCATGACCACTTAAAGAAATCTTGCACCTTTTAGTTACCACTCCTGCATCCTACCATTCCCCCTCTCTTCCCAACCTAGGCAACCACTATTCTACTTCTGTGTCTCTATATTTGCTTATTCTGGATATTTCCTGTAAAGGAATGGAATCCTATAATATATGGACTTTTATGACTGACCTCTTTCATTTAGCATTAATGTTTTCAAAGTTCATCCAAATTGTTGCACGCATCAGTACTTCATTTCTTTCTATGGCCACAAACTATTCCATTGTATGAATACATCGCATTTTGTTTATTGATTCATCCATAGATGGACATTTGCGTTGTTTCCACATATTTGGCTTTTATGAATAATTCTGCTCTGAACATTCCTAAGTAAGTTTTTGTGTGGATATATGTTTTCATTTCTCTTGGATATATACCTAAGAGTGCAATTGCTGGGTCTGTGTTTAACACTTTGAGGAACTCTCAAAATTGTTTTCCCCATGGTTGCACAATTTTACATTCCCACCAGCAGTGTATGAGGGTTCCAATTTCTGCACATCTTCATCAACACTTGCTGTTATCTGGCTTTTTGGCTATAGCCATCCTAGTGGCTGTGAAGTGGTATCTCATTATTGTTTTGATTTTCATTTCCCTGTTGTATAATGTTGTGAACATCTTTTTATGTACTTATTCGCCACTGTATTGTCTTCCTTAGAAAAATGTCTATTTAGATCTTTTTCCCATTTTTAATTGGGCTATTTTTCTTTATTTTTAAGTTCTTTATGTATTCTAGATTCAAGTACCTTTTCACATTTATGATTTGCAAATATTTTCTCTTATTCTGTGGGTTATCTTTTCACTTTCTTGATAACATTCTTTGAAGAATGAAAGTTTTAAATTTTGATGAAGTGCAATTATCTATTTTTTTTCCTTTCCTGCTTATGTATTTGGTGCAATACTTAGGAAACCATTGCTAACTCAAGGTCACAAAAATTTATCCCTTATATTTTTTTCTAGGAGTTTTATCTCCTAAATTTAGGTTTTTGATCCATTTTTATATATGGTGTGAGGTAGGGGTCTAATTAGCACTGTTATTGAAAACATTATTCTTTCCCCATTGAATTGTTTTGAGACTCTTGTGGAAAATCAGTTGACTATAAATATGATTTATTTATTTTCAGATTTTCAATTCTATTGCATTAATCAGTATTCCTATCCTTGTGCCAGTATCACAATGTCTTGATGTACTGTTGCTTTGTAGTAAGCTTTTTTGTTTGTTTGTTTCTACATTTTTTTATTAATTAAAAAAACTATTTTAAATATGACAACAAAGAAACACAAACATTCTTAACATGATCATTCCATTCTACATATATAATCAGTAATTCACAATATCATCACATAGTTGCATATTCATCATCATGATCATTTCTTAGAACATTTGCATCGATTCAGAAAAAGAACTAAAAAGACAACAAAAAAAATTCATACATACCGTATCCCTTACCCCTCCCTTTCTTTTATTTTTAACTCATTTATTTTTATTTGTGATACATAACCACATACAAATGCATACATTCTTATCATACGATCATTCCATTCTTGTTATATAATCAATAACTCACTATCATCACATAGTTGTATATTCATCATCATGATCACTTCCTAGAACATTTGCATCAGTTCTGAAAAAGCAATAAAAAGAAGATGGAGAAAAATTCATATATACCATACCCCTTACACCTCCCCTTCACCAATCACCAGCATTTCAATGTACTAAATGTATTTTAACATCTGTTCTCCCTATTAATTTATTTTTAACCTATGTGTTTTACTTGTCCATGGATAAAGTAGATGAAAGGAGCATCAGACACAAGATTTTCACAACCACACAGTCACACTGTGACAGCCATATCATCATACAATTATCTTCAAGAAACATGGCCACTGGAGCACAGCTCCACATTTTCAGGCAGTTCCTTCCAGCCTCTTCATTACAACCTGACTAACAAGGTGATATCTATTTATTGGGTAAAAATAACCTCCAGGGTAACCTCTCGACACTTTATTTTGTCTCATTTCGCTCTTCCCCCTTTTGGAAGAGAAGATTTTCTCAATACCTTGATGTTGAGTTCCAGCTCATTCAGGGATTTCTGTCCCATGTTGCCAGGAAGGTCCACACAACTGGGAGTCATGTCCCACGTAGACAGGGAGAGGGTGGTGAGTTTGCTTGTTGTGTTGGCCGTGAGAGAGAGGCCACACCTGAGCAACAGAAGAGGTTCTCTAGGGGGTGACTCTTAGGCCTAATTTTAAGTAGGCTTAGACTGTCCTTTGCAGTATTAAAGAACAAATATCATATGAACAAACCCCAAGATTGGAGGCTCAGCCTATTGCTTTGCCTGTCCCCACTACCTGTGAGAATATCAAGAATTCTCCACTTGGGAAGTTGGATTTTCCCCCTTTCTCACCATTTCCCCTAGGGGACTCTGCAGATACTTCCCTATTCACTGTTCAAATTGCTCTGGGATTTATCTGGGCATCACTCTGGACAAACCTACAAAATCTCATGCCCTACGCAAAGTTCCAAGTACTGTGATGTTCGATTAAGCTGTCCACATAAGTTATATTAGGAAATGCACCAGTCAAAATATAAATTTTGTACCAAATAAACATTTTTTGCTTGTCTCACACATAGATTAAAGTTTTGAAATATTAATTACCATCTATTTTCAACATGCTGCATTATTGACATTCCTTTGTTCTTCCTCATGCAGAAAAATTTTTAAATTTGCACATTTCGTCACTATCATTATACACTCTAGGCATTCCTAGATTATACCATCTCAGTCTTGATTGTCTATCTTTCCTTCTGATTTCATTTGTGCTCCCAGGCCTTCTCCCTCTATTATTCTCACATTCAGCTTCATTCAGTGTTCTATCCTTATTGTATTACAGTTAGGTAGTATTGTGCTATCCATTTCTGAATTTTTACAATCAGTCCTGTTGCACAATCTGTATCCCTTCAGCTTCAATTACCCAATATCTACCGTATTTCTATCCCCTGATGGTCTCTTTTACCAACTGAAATTCTCCAAGTTCATTCATTAATGTCAGTTCATATCAGTGAGACCATACAGTATTTGTCCTTTTCTTTCTGGCTAATCTTACTCAGCATAATGTCCTTAAGGTCCATAATGTTGTTACATGCTTCATGACTTTATTCTGTCTTACAGCTGCATAATATTCCATCATATGTATATACCACAGCTTGCTTAGCCACTCCTCTGTTGATGGACATTTTGGCTGTTTCCATCTCTTGGTAATGTAAATAATGCTGCTATAAACATTGGTGCACAAGTATCTGTTTGTGTTCTTGCCCTCATGTCCTCTGCATAGATACCTAGCAATGGTATTGCTGGATCATATGGCAATTCTATACTTAGCTTTCTGAGGAACCGCCACTCTGTCTTCCACAGTTGTTGTACTGTTTGACATTCCCACCAACAGTGGATAAGTGTGCCTCTTTCTCCACGTCCTCTCCAGCACTTGTCATTTTCTGTTTGATTGATAATGGCCATTCTGGTGGGTGTGAGATGATATCTCATTGTGGTTTTGACTTGCATTTCCCTAATAGCCAGGGAAGTTGAGCATCTTTTCATATGCCTTTTGGCCATTTGTATTTCCTCTTCTGAGAAGTGTCTGTTCATGTCTTTTGCCCATTTTGTAATTGAGTTGTCTTTTTGTTGTTGAGTTGAACAATCCCTTTATATATTCTGGATACTAGAACTTTACCTGATATATCATTTCCAAATATTGTCTCCCATTGTGTAGGCTGTCTTTTTACTTTCTTGAAGAAGATCTTTAATGCACAAATGTGTTTAATTTTGAGGAGTTCCCATTTTTTTCTTTCTTTCTTTCTTCAATGCTCATGCTTTGGGTATAAGGTCTAGGAAACCACCTCCTATTATAAGATTGATAAGCTATGTCCCTGCATTTTCTTCTAAAAGTTTTGTGGTCTTAGATCTAATGTTTAGGTCTTTGATCCATTTTGAGATAATTTTTGTATAGGGTGTGAGATATGGACCCTCTTTCATTCTTTTGCATGTGGATATCGAGTTCTCTTGGCACCATTTATTGATGAGACTGTTCTGTCCCAGGTGAGTTGGCTTGACTGCCTTATCAAAAATCAATTTTCCATAGATGAAAGGGTTTATATCTGAACACTCTACTCGATTTCATTGGTCAGTATATCTATCTTTATGCCAGTACCATGCTGTTTTGACCACTGTAGCTTCATAATACACCTTAAAGTCAGGTAACATGAGGCCTCCAACTTCATTTTTCTTTCTCAGGATACTTTTAGCTATTTGGGGCACACTGCCCCTCCAGATAAATTTGGGCATTGGTATTTCTATTTCTGAAAAGTAAGTTTTGGGGATTTTAATTGGTATTGCATTGAATCTGTAAATCAATTTAGGTAGAATTGACATCTTAATTATATTTAGTCCTCCAATCCATGAACATGGTGTGCCCTTCCATCTATTTAGGTCTTCTGTGATTTCTTTTAACAATTTCTTGTAGTTTTATTTGTATAGGTCTTTTGTATCTTTAGTTAAGTTTATTCCTAAATAATTTATTCTTTTGGTTGCATTTGTAAATGGAATTTTTTTCTTGATTTCCCCCTCAGATTGTTCATTACTAGTGTATAGAAACACTACAGATTTTTGAGTGCTGATCTTGTAACCTGCCCCTTTGCTGTACTCATTTATTAGCTCTAGTAGTTTTGCTGTGGATTTTTCAGGGTTTTCGACATATAGTATTATATCATCTGCAAACAATGAGAGTTTTACTTCTTCCTTTCTATTTTGATGCCTTGTATTTCTTTTCCTTGTCTAATTGCTCTGGCTAGAACTTCCAACACAATGTTGAATAACAGTGGTGATAGTGGACATCCTTGTGCTCCTGATCTTAGGAGGAAAGTTTTCAGTTTTTTCCCGTTGAGGATGATGTTAGCTGTGGGTTTTTCATATATTCCCTTTATTATGTTGAGGAAGTTCCCTTGTATTCCTATCCTTTGAAGTGTTTTCGACAAGAAAGGATGTTGAATTTTGTCAAATGTCTTTTCTGCATCAATCAAGATGATCATGTGGTTTTTCTGCTTTGATTTGTTGATATGCTGTATTACATTAATTGATTTTCTTGTGTTGAACCATCCTGCATACCTGGGATGAATCCTACTTAGTTATGGTGTATAATTTTTTTAATGTGCAGCTGGATTCGATTTGCAAGAATTTTGTCAAGGATTTTTGCATCTATATTCATTAGAGAGATTGGTCTGTAGTTTTCTTGAATATCTTTCTGGCTTTGGTATGAGGGTGATATTGGCTTTGTAGAATGAGTTGGTTAGCTTTCCCTCTTCTTCAATTTTTTTGAAGAGTTTGAGCAGGATTGGTACTAATTCTTTCTGGAATGTTTGATAGAATTCACATGTAAAGCCTGGACTTTTCTTTTTGGGGAGCTTCTTAGTGACTGATTCAATTTCTTTATTTGTGATTGGTTTGTTGAGGTTGTCTATTTCTTCTCAAGTCAATGTTAGTTGTTCGTGCCTTTCTAGGATGTTGTCCATTTCATCTACATTGTTGAATTTATTAGCATAAAGTTTTTCATAGTATCCTCTCATTACTTCCTTTATTTCTGTGGGATCAGTGGTTATGTCTCCTCTTTCATTTCTGATTTTATTTATTTGCATCCTCTCTTTTCTTCTTTTTGTCACCCTCGCTAAGGTTGACTGTCTTTTGGATTTTCTCATAGAACCAACTTCTGGTTTTGTTGATTTTCTCGATTGTTTTCATGTTCTCAATTTCATTTATTTCTGCTCTAATCATTATTTCTTGCCTCTTGCTTGCTTTGGGGTTAGTTTGCTGTTCTTTCTTGAGTTCTTCCAAGTGGACAGTTAATTCCTTGATTTTTGCTCTTTCTTCTTTTTTGATATAGGCATTTAGGGCAATAAATTTCCTTCTTAGCACTGCCTTTTCTGCATCTCATAAATTTTGATTTGTTGGGTTTTCATTTTCATTTGTCTCAAGATATTTACTGATTTCTCTTGTAATTTCTTCCTTGACCCACTGATTGTTTAAGCCTCCATATATTTGTGAATTTTCTGGCACTCTGCCTAGTATTGATTTGCGCTTCATTCCTTTATGATCTGAGAAAGTGTTTTGTATGATTTCAATCTTTTTAAATTTCTTGAGACTTGCTTTGTGACCCAGCATATCGTCTATCCTTCAGAACGATCCATGAGCACTTGAGAAAAAGGTGTATTCTGCTGTTGTGAGGTGTAATGTCCTATAAATGTCTGTTAAGTCTAGCTCATTTATTGTAATATTCAAATTCTCTGTTTCTTTATTGACTCTCTGTCTGGATGTTCTGTCCATTGATGAGAGTAGGGAATTGAAGTCTCCAACTATTATGGTAGATGTGTCTATTTCTCTTTTCAGTGTTTGCCTCATGTATTTTGGAGCATTCTGGCCCAGTACATAAATATTTATGACTGTTATGTCTTCTTGTTTAATTGTTCCTTTTATTAATATGTAGTGTCCTTTTTTTTTGTCTGTTTTAACTGTTTTACATTTGAAGTCTAAATTGTTGGATATTAGTATAGCTACTCCTGCTCTTTTCTGATTGTTATCTGCATGGAATATCTTTTCTCAATCTTTCACTTTTTTTTTTTAAACTTTTTTATTAATTAAAAAACTTAACAAAAGAACATTAATATATCATTTCATTCTACATATACAATCAGTAATTCTTAATATTATCATATATTTGCATA
>PVIY010059766.1:0-11898 GCA_004026745.1 Myrmecophaga tridactyla
AAAATGGTACAGACTTACAAAGACTAAATAGCAAAATGGCAGAACAAAGTCTTGTATTATCAATAGTGACTTTAAACATAAATATATTTAACTCTCCAGTCAAAAAGCAGAGATTGGCAGACTAGATACAAAACCATATTCCAATTATTTATTGTCTTCAAGAGAATCACCTTAAATTCAAAGACACAAGTAGGTTGAAAGGGAAGGCATGTAAAAAATGTATTAGTCAATTAACAAACAAAGGAGAGTTGGGATAATATACTAATATCATATTAAACAGACGTTATATCAAAACCTGTCATGAGCGAAAGTGATAGTCATTATATACTGATAGAAAGGTCAATTCAACAAGAGATTATAACAATTATAAATATATATGTGTCTAATAGCAGAGCCCCAAAATAGACAAAGCAAATACTGATAGATTTGAAAGGAGAAATTGATGATTCTACATTAATAACAGGAGATTTTAATGCACCACCCTCAATAATGGATAGAACATCTAGACAGAAATTCATCAAGGAAATCCAAGACTTGAGCAATACTCTAAACCAGTTAGACCTAACAGATATATATAGAGCATGGCACCCAACAGCAACAGAATATATATTTTTCTTAAGAGCGTATGGATTATTCTCCAGGATAGGGCATATCTTGGGTCACAAAATAAGCCTCACTAAATTAAAAAATATTGAAACCATGCAACGTATCCTCTCTAATCCTAATGGAGTGCAACTAGAAATCATTTATAGAGGTGTAACAGAAGCATCACAAATATGTGGAAATTAAAAAAACATTGTCATAAACAACCAATGGGTTAAAGAGTAAATATGAGGGAAATTATAAAAATATCTTGAGGCAAATGAAAATACAACATACTAAAACATATGTAATGCAGCAAAAATAGTGCTGAGAGGAAAATTTATAGCTCTAAATATTTACATTAGAAAAAGAGAAAGATTGCAAATCAGAGGCCTAACATCCAAACTGGAAGAAATAGAAGACCTCAACAAACCAATTACTAGTAAAGAGATTGAATCAGTAATCTAACCTCCCATCAAAGCAAAGGCCAGGGCCAGATGGCTTCACAGGGGATTTTCCCAAACATTTCAAGAGGAATTAGCACCAATCCTGTTACAACTCTTCCACAAAATTGAAGAGGGAACACTACCTAATTTTATGAGGCCAGCATCACCCACATACCAAAGCCAAAGACTAAATATTGTTAGATGGCAATTCTACTCCAAACAATTTACATTTTCAATGTAATCCTAAACAGAATTCCAACAACCTTTGTAGAAATGGAAAAGCCAATCCTCAAATTTATACTGAAGTGTCCAAATAGCCAAAGCCATTTTTTAAAAAAAAATTTCATAATAGCTTTATTCATAACAGCCCCAAACAGGAGTCACATGTCCATGAACAGGAGAATGTATAAACGAATTGTAGCATATTCATATATATTTATATAGCAATAAAAAAGATCTACTACTATACACAAAAGGTTGCTTCTCAAAATCATTATGCTGATTGAAAAAAGCCAAAGCCATCTTTAAGAAGAATAAAGTTGGAGGGCTTACTCTTCCTAATCTTAACCTTTATTACAAAGCAACACTTTTCAGAACATCATGGTGCATAGAAAAAGGACAGACATATAGATCCATGGAATCAAATGGGGAGCTCAGAAATCCAACCTCCCATTTATGGCCAACTGACTGTTGACAAGTGGGCAAAGGTCAGTCATTTGGGCAAGAAGAGGTTCTTCAAAAAATGGTGCCAGGAAACTGGATCTCCATATGCAAATGAATGAAAGAGGACCCTTCCTCAAGCCTTATATAAAAATCAACTAAAAATGTATCAAAGACATAAATATAAGAGTCAAAACTATCAAACTCCTAGGAGAAAACATAGCGAAGCATTTTCATGACTTCATGGTAGGCAATGGTGTTTTAGACTTTACACCCAGATCACAAGCAACAAAAGGAAAAAATAGATAAATAGGACTTCATCAATTTTTTTTTATTTGAGTATCAAAGGACTTTATCATGAAAGTAAAAACACAGCTTACTTGATGGGAGAAACTATTTAGAAATCACATATCAAATAAAGGTCAAATATCCAGAAAATATAAAGAAATCCTTCAACTTAACAGAAGGATTAACAATCCAATTAAAAAATAGGCAAGAGAATTGAATAGACATCTCTTCAAAGAAGGTGTACAAATGGCCCCAAAACACATGGAAAGATGCTCAATATCATTAGTCATCATGGAAATGTAAATAAAAACCACCATGTGCTATCATTTCACACCCACTGGAATGGTTACTAGTGAAAAAAAATTACAGGTATTGGAGAGGATGTGGAGAAGCAGGAACACTCATTCATTGCTAGTGGTAATGTGAAATGGTGCAGCCATTGTGGAAAACAGTTTGGCAGTTCCTCAGAAAGCTAAGTATAAAATTTTTATATGACTTAGCAATCCCACTTCTAGGTAATTATGGAAAAGAATTTGAAGCAGGGACTTGAACAGACATTTGTACACCAGTGTTCTCAGCAGCATTATTTACAATTATGAAAACATTGAGGCAGGCCAAGTTGTCTATCAACTGATGAATGGATAAACAAAATATGATATATACACACAATGGAATATTATTCAGTCATAAAAAAGAATGATGTTCCATTACATGCAACATTAATGAACTTTGAAGACATCAGGCTGAGTGAAATAAGCCAGATATATATGGAGAATTTACATGATCTCACTCATATGAAATGATTAGAATAAGATAACATAAGTTATCAGGTAATATGGTGGCTATAAGAAATAGGGAGTTAAGGCATACTATGTACAGAGCTTCTCTTTGGGCTGATGGAAAAGTTTTGGTAATAAATGGTGGTGGTGGTAGCACAACATTTGAATGTTGTTAAAAGGGGGAAATTTTAGGTTGTATTTATGATTTAGAATAAAAATTTAAAAGAAGAAAATCTATGGGACTCTGCAACACAAACTGTCAACCCTGTGGCAAACCATGGGCTATAGTTACTATGACACTTAGAAAAATGAACTTTCATCAATTGTAACAAATGTACCACCTGAATGTATGGTGTTAATAATAGATGGTTCATGGAAACCCTGTATTTTATGAGTAATTTTTCTGTAAACCCACAATTTCTCTAATAAAAAATAAAAATAATAAATAAAATATTACCAGTGATTGTTCCCCTGGGAAATGAAAAGTTGTTGTCAGTTTAGAACAACTGCTTTAGAAGGAAGCAATTTAGTGAATGAGAAGCTCAAATCTTATCACATTAAATTCCAGATTAATGAAATTTAACCCCAACCTGTTGCAAAATATATACCAACCAACCAATCAACCAACTAACAATAAACAAGCACCCACCACAAAGGACAATCAAAATGCCCTCCAACTAAATGCAAAGATTTTCCTTTATTACTTACCTGTGTCAAGCTTACTATGATTCTCAACATTAGGGTAATTACATAAATTTTTTTTTTTAATTTGCATATGGGCAGGAGGCACCAGGGATCGAACTCCAGACCTCCAGCACGGCAGGTCGGAGCTCTGCCTGCTGAGCCACGGCAGCCGCCTATTACGTAAATTTTTTATCAACTGGTTGAATTTATTTTAACAAGACCAATGAACCATTCTTTGGGGACCATTTCCTGCCTTTAATTCCTCCTCTACTGTTAATTTGCTTGATCTCATTTGACCAAATCATGGTTCTTGGTTAGTAAATTGTGTGTAAGTAGTGAATTATTGGTAGCAGCATTTGAAACCTTGACTAAATATTATCTAACCTATTTAGAAGTTGGGTGGCTCTCAAGTCTTTCCTTAATATGTGTTCAGGAAATGTTAACAGATTTACTTTTTTGCTGACTAGAGTGGGATAAAGTTAGAGAGGGAAACCTCCTATCAGGAATCTACCCTGGCCTAAAGAAGATGCCTGTGACTACAGAGCGGGCAGAAATGCAGGCACCAGGATGGACCAAGGAAGAGCTATTGTGGAAGCACACCCAGGGAAAGTAGATGGAGGCAGAGGTAAGAAAGAGATGGACTTGGGTTTAAATTTGCATATGGGCAGGAGGCACCAGGGATCGAACTCCAGACCTCCAGTACAGCAGGTCGGAGCTCTGCCTGCTGAGCCACGGCAGCCGCCCCGGACTTGGGTTTAGACAGGGATCCTTGAAGCTCTGGAGAAGGTTGGAGGCAGACAAAGTTGCTCTTGGACTGGCAGTGTGTTGGGCTACAGCTGGGACAGGGAAGAAAAGCTTGAGATAGAAGCTCCTGTGTCTTACTCAACTTCCATTCCCGGTCCCAGCACAGGGGTCATGCTATATGTGGCTCAATAGACGCTGAGAGCAACAGACTTCCGTGCACTGGAAAGATCCTCTTTTTTTCTCCCCCCGTCCAATCATCCTGCTCCACCCAGTGCAGACAGAGTCATTTCTTTATTACCCAACTGTGGTGATGTTAGTAAAGCAATAACATGACTGCATTTTTTTCACATGACGGAGTGATTTATTGACATCAGCCACAGCCTTTGATCTTAGTAAGATGCTAGAGGATAGATGAAATGCATGAGCTGTACGTGGTGCAGCAGTGAAGATGGCGAGCAACGGGCTGAGGCAAGGATATCTGATGAGCGTGGAGGCTGAGGTTCAATATTTAATTCTTCTATTTTCCAGTTTAAATTCTTCAGTTGTTTGCTAGCAAATGAGCCCCAGAGGGAGTTTTGAGTCTTGGTCTTGCCATAGTGTTCTGTGTTTTATTTAAGCTATAAATGAAATTCTCTGCTGGGGATCACAGAACTTCACGTAGGCTCTTTGAAAAGCAAGTCAGAACCTTTCCATATTTTCAGCACTTTCTAGGCATCTCCTAATACCCTAGGTTTGGATGCTTTCCAGATTGCATTCATACGGTACTGAACAGTGGGCTGTCTGGTGGTCTACCTTCCTGGCAGTGAGCGCCAGAGGTGACTGTTCCCGAGGGTGTTTGTTTTGTTTGATTAATGAAGACTTGTACCCTCCTTGTTGTTCTTTACTGTCACTGCCTCAAAAGCTTTCATCAAAGGCTGTTTGGAAATCATGCCTGCTCATTAACTGTTTATGATGCAACAAGAGTGACTCTCTCTGAGTGCCTTAAACCCTTCACCTGAAACACAAACATGCCACACTTGTGCTTTAATTGTCAAGGAAGATTAAAAGTGTCCCAGATTGTCTTGTTGGGTGAAGGCTTTAACTGTTGACACAGTTAAACAGGAGCCCACAGGTTTGGGCAATGCAGGCTTGTGGTTGCGGCTTTATCCTTCTCCAAGCCTGCCGTTGTGTTGAAAAGTGGATGAATGTTGTGTCTGATCTCTAGCAAGCTCATAAACATGAGCACTAAAATCTTGGCTCACGTGGCATTTTCTCTCTGTTGTTTTCATGGAAAGCACCTACTAAAATCAGATTAGATGGAGCTTCTTTCTTGAACTAGAACGTTCAAAGAGAAAGATGAAATAACATTCAAATGCATGTTTTGTTTCCCACATCTTTATATTTGTTAGTAGTTTTACAAAGGGCTCTACCTTTCATTCATTCAACATTTATTTAGCATCTACCTTGTGCCAGATACTGAAGCTACAAAGGCACAAACCCTGCCGAGAAAGGGCTTGTGGTCCAGAAACTAGGCAAATAGGAGATGGATACAAAATACCATTGAAAGTGCCTGGATAAAGATACATACAAATTTCTGTAAGTAACCCTTTGGAGAAGCATTTAACTCAGGCGGAGGGGTTGGGGTGAGGAGGAAGAAACAAGGAAGGCCTGATACCAGAGAGGATACCTAAAAGAAGACTAATTATGGAGGCATTGAAAAATATTTAAATCTGCGGCATGGCTTCTATCAATATTTCTAGGCTAATATTAGTACTAACCGTATTTATTTGTAAATAACCTGCATGTATTTGGATCATAATTAGTCCACCTCCATCCTGCTACTGTGGATTGGCTACAATATTATCTGTCTAATCTTTAGAAGACATCATTTCCCCTCATCATTTATCTTGATGATGAGATTAGCCAATTGTTGATGCATTAACTAGTTTCAACTGTAGCCATTATGTAGTTGGTACATTAGCTTCTTGTGAACTATCAACACTTGGGCAACATAAACCAATTGATCTGACATTTTATAGTTGGCATATGCAGCAATTTAGACAAACATTGAGGGGACTTCATTTGACTTATCAGTAAGTTAAATGAGTTGGCAAGTAAATTAAGAGTTAAAGAAAACTTCAGGGATTTGCTTAAGATATGTAAAGATAATGTTTTAAAGCATCTTTAAGCTTGGCAGTATCCATGTGCTTTCAAAAGAATAAGACTAAATACACTTTTCTAAAGAGATAGGCGTAAAAATCTTCTATTATTTGAATTTCTTAAGTATACTGTAATTGAATTTCTTAAAAAAACTTCTATAATTAAGACATTTTACCAAATCCTATCAAATAGTACAAATTAGGTTTATTGTAACCTTTTTACTGAGATAATAATATCAACAAAATGGTTCAAATGAAGATCTTGATATGGTTGATGATAACAGATTGGCTCTTAACCTTTCTAAGGACATGAACTCCTTTGAGAATCTGATAAAAGACATGGGTAGATATCTCAGAAAAATGCATATAGCCATAGAATTTTGCATCCTATGTTAGAGAGTTTCTGATTCCCAGGAATCGATCTATGGAAGCCCAAGTATTTTCTCCAAATCAGATGAGTTATCAACCTATGTAGTTAGGAAAATTGTTCTAGGCATGGCTAGAATAACCAAAATAAAGTTCATGAATAACCCAACAAAGTAATTTTTTAACTTTAAAAAATATATGGAAATAAATCCAATTAGTGATCTCAAGAGGATTTTTGATCTATCAGCTATTATGCCATATTGAGTCAATTTTTATTATTTGCAGTAATTTTGTGCTATAAAGTGTCTACATGCACTGAATTAGTAAATACTGAACCATTGACCTTAGAGGAGGTACAGGTAGATTTCTATGAGTCTCTGGTCACAACCTTTCCTCAGTCAATCAATATGTTTTGTTTCTGTTTAAAGACATTGTATATCTTTTGCTTTCTCCTTAAATTTACATGCCATGATACCTCAGAAAGTTGTTGGTTTCACCAGTCTTTAGAAACTGCCCCCACTTAATCCCATCTAGAAACCATAACATTGCTTTCAGAGCATTTTAGAGCAACATGCAAATATAGCCTCTGAATATAAATGTAAGCAAGTTTAATCATAAATCCCATTGGAGGGTGGTCATTAGAGCTCATTAAATTAGAACTCATTAAATAAGCTGTCCATTCAGTTGAACTCACAATCAGTATCACTGTAACTCATGCCTGAACAAAACTTATCTAACTCATGTATTTTCTCCGAAAGGCACATCACAGCCTTCTGCGCCCAGGACCACTAGACAGCACTTCAGCATTAGGCTGGGGGGGGGGGGTCATTAAAAAAAGTGAAATCACCAACAAAAAGCACAAAACTGTGAAAAATGTGGCATAAATATACCACAAAAAGGACGCTTGCGTACAGAATGAGAGCTGAAATGAGAAGGTATAGTGTCACTTTGTTCAACCTCATTTGGGAACACACCCCTAGGGTAACTCAGAAATTTTGCCTCTCTGTTTGTGTGCACAGAGAATTACCCTGAAAGCCCCACAGACATGGAATCCCTGGGTCCTGAAGTTTGCATGTATGTTTCTAAAGTATGTTTCAAGTTTTCCTGTGCTCTCATAATTAGTATAATTAAATATTATATGCCTTATCAAATATACAGAAGCATGTCTGTCTGTCTATATCACTTATCTTCGTCATGTTTTAAAAATCTCTGAGCAATAACTTTGTTGGCACATTTGTTACCCATCTCGGTCTGGTTCCTGTTCATACTTAGGAACTTGGTTTTTATGTGGTGCTTTGACATTTTTAAAGGCTTTATTTTTTTTTAAGTGAAGTTCAAAATATGTGGACAGATTCAGAAGGAAACCTCAAAATGTAACCAATTACCTTGCAAGAAGGTACTATCTTAAAGCTAAATAGACTAAACTTTAAAAGTGTTTGGGTAGATTTTTGTTACCTGGTTATTGTATTAAACTTTAGTTAATATGGGATCTTTTCCTTTAGAAAGTGGTAACGCTTGATATAGGGCAATGAATGCAGAAGAAAAGAAATGGAAACAAGGAGTGCATTTCCACCCCCCCCCTTCCTTTGGTGCGTACAATGGGTTATTAGGAAAGAGAGAGAGGCCCCCTTTGGGTGTAGTAGCTTGAGGAACTACAACAGTAAAGTACATTGATTGATCAAGTTCTCATCACCAAACATCACCTGCTCTTCTCTATGTGAGGCCAGGGTTTCTCACTGGAGATGACTGCAAGAGATTCCCCCTAAGGGGAGTTTTTCATCAATAAAAGTCAGAGAACCATTATCCGGTCCCAAATTATGCCTATCGTCTGTCCTGGTGTGAAACTACACCATTCCCTCCTTTTCTCTTTTAAAGGTGTTCCAGGTTTGAACAATAATTATCGGGTCTCCCTATCTATAAATATTTAAAGAGGGGAAACTCAGATGACATCATTCATAGAGTTTGGTGGGAGAGAACCCCATTGAAGTACAGGTGCAAAGAGAGTGTTGCCCTCACACAAACCCTTGGACTGTTTAGATTGCAGAGAAGTCCTTATTTGCTAAGTTGACTTGGCTGAATAGACCATTCCTTTCCAGCAGAGGGGTGATGGGGCTGAGGGTAGTGCCTGGGCTCCCCTTTGGCTTCACCCACTGTAGTTCTGCCCTTTTGCTTCTTTTATGCAATGGACTCTCATGTTAGACTACATTTGAGAGATGATTCTGCTGCCAGAATAAACCTGAAAACTCACTGTATAGGTGGTAACCAGGGAGTCCTTTAAACCCTCATATTTTTTCTATTATGTTGTAATAGAAGAGGGTACATTTTTGGCCATTGTCTTGAGCAAATGCCAAGTCTCTCTAACTAATTCCCTTACCTTTAAAATAGGGAAAAAGAATAAGAATTTGGCTGTGTTTTGGGGAAGACTGGAAGTAGTGCCTTTATATATAAAAACCAAATACAGCAGGTGGTGCAATGGTGGCTCAGTGGCACCAATTCTTGCCTGCCATGCTGGAGACTTGGGTTTGATTCCTGAAACCTGCCCATGTGAAATAGTAAAACAACAATAGTGACTGAGACATAGGAACTCAACAAATGATTGTTTTAATAAGAAAGATTTTCCTTGAGACATAGGACTCAGTAACTTATTTTAATTATATATTTCAGGCTGTTGTCAAAGATTGGTTAGCTATGTATGAGATTGAATGAATAATGTGTTAAGATTTATTTTGTTTCTTATATCAGATGCCCCCAAACAAACCTCCTTCTGAGTCCCTGCCCTGGGGCATTAGGGGCTAGAACCTCAAGTCAAACAGAGTTCCCAGCATTGCTTCAGGAAACTCATGGTGTGCCATGCTATGCAAGGGTGCTGCTGATACCTGCAAAGGGAAGCCATGGGTTCTATCTTGAGAGTTTAAAGGGCCCCCCTGTATCTCTTCTGCATTTTCTCACCCCCATAACCTCTCTCTCCATTGCTCTGTAGATTCTAACCTGTCTCGGGCCTCAATCATTACAGCTTTCTGCTCTTCTTCGCACTTACATGTTGCCAGTTGTTCACAGAACCCTTCGTGTTAGCCTTTCTAAGAGGCACTTTTTGCCTTGAAATGAGTCCATTGCCCCAACTTCCCATAGAAGAGATTTTTATTCCATTTATCTGCCCATCAGGTACACCTGAGTGCCTAATTTCATTTTCCAAATGCTCTATTGAAATCATGCAGTTGTTGGGATTCTCTTTTTTGGTTGAATTTTTTCTTGTCGGAGCTGTCATTCATGAATTTCCAATAAGTGAGTTGCATTTCCCAAAATGAATTAATCAAAGACAGATTGTCATGAGAAACCACTGGGCTCTGGTTTTGAAGGGAGTAGGGAGAGCTTGGGGGTGGCTTCAGGATTACACAGATTGAGAATCAATATATTTTTTGGTGAGTGTGAAACAGAGACCGTAATCCCTGAAACATTTTGAGGTGTGGCTGTACCACACATTACCTTTTGAGAATGTAAGTATCTAAGAACTGTGATTCTAAACCAGATTCCTCTGCTTCAGAGATGTCAACTGTATTCGTTTGCTAAATGCTGCCAGAATGCAATATACCAGAAATGGAATGACTTTTAAAAAGGGAATTTATTAAGTTACAAGTTTACAATTGTAAGACCATAAACATGTCCAAACTAAGCCATCCAGAGAAAGATACTTTGACTCAAGAATACCTCTGTCAGCTGGGATGGCATGTGGCTGGCATCTGTTGGTCCTTTGGTTTTTGGTTTCAGTGTCCCCAAATGTCTGCATCTCTAAATGTTTCTGTCTGTGTTGGCTCTGAAGCTTTTTACAAAATAGTTCCCTCTTAAAGGATCCAGTAAGTGACTTGAATGGGTGCTGATACATCTACATGGAAACCACCTAATCAAAAGGTCCCGCCCACAATTGGGTGGGTCACATCTCCATGGAAACAACTTAATTAAAAAAGATTCCACCTAACAATATGGAAACAGGATTAAAGAACAGGCTTTTCCAGGGTGCACAACAGTTTCAAACTGGCGTATCAACCGAAAGTAGGAGAAAGACCATGAGGTAGATCATCTCCAAATGTGAAAATATTCAAAGTCTTCCTTCCTTGTACCTGAATCCTGCTCCTCCCATCAAGAGGTAGAGTCTAATTCCCCTCCCTTTGACTCTGGCCTGGGCTTAGAAACTGACTTAGCTAAAGGAAAGTGGTGGTAATACGCTGGGACTTTAAGGCCAAGTCACAGGTCTACCCAGGCCCCTTGGAATACTTGCCCTTGAGGAGCAGTCTGGAATCCCAGCTGTCCCAGCTGAATTCTCAGCCAACAGCCAGTATCAACTGCCCATCCAGTGGATGGGCCATTCTGGACGTCCGTTCAGATATGACATGACTGCAGCTCCCGCTGACCTCTGACTGCATCCATCTGAGACTCCAAGCAAGCAAAGCCCAGCTGAGCCTCATCAGCCCTCAGAACCATGATAAATGATGCTGAATGACCCATGGACCCCAGCTCCAACATTTTGCGAGTCCATTCCCAGACAGGATACAATCAGGAGAGGGGATGGGGGTGGGGGAATGACTTTGTGATTCCAGATGATGGCAGAAACCTCCTGGCACCTGAAGCCACAGGGTTAAGTTCAGGAAGGGCTGATTGGCCTTCTTAGCTACTGTCCTATCTGTTTTCTTAAATTCCTAGGGATTTTTTCTTACTCTTTGAAATGAAGAAGAAAAGGTCTTGAGTATAGCATCTGGCTTAAGGGAAAGATGTCTGTGGTCTTACAGCCAAAGACAGAGAGGAAATTTGGCTCAAGAAGCCTGAGAGGCTTTAAAAAATGATGTACTGACAATATAATCCCATATGATCTCAGCAGAAAAGAAGGTGCACCTTGGGAAATCAACATTAGGACACATGGAGCTTAGGGATGCCCCAGCATTAAAAGGGCACCCAGAAAAGATAAAAGGAAGGGCCCACAGGCCCCAATACATGGCCAGGAGAAATACATAGTAGAAGGAGTTCCAGGAAAACAAAGGCAGAGAATATGTTGTGGTTTATGGAAAATGCAGAGGATGTAACAAAATGTTGTTTAAAAATGATGTTCTAAGTATCATATGGCATTGTAAGACAAGTGGTATGATGATCTAAGAGATGAAAGTGAACATAGAACCATTCAATTCCAAATTTCCAGCTACATCTTTCTTTAAGGAGAATGAC